>OLKM01001813.1:55478-103758 GCA_900291075.1 Melanogrammus aeglefinus | reverse complement strand
GGAACCAGGCCTTTTGATTCCCGCCTAGGTGAGTCAATCTAATCATGTCAGTATTTTAGCCCTGACTCCCTAAAGTAGGATGTTGTTGTCTGGTTGGTGTTAAAATATGGATAAGGGGGTGGCATATTTGTATTGAATATTTTTTTTCATCGCTGTGCCTAGTCTGTGTGTGTGTGTGTGTGTGTGTGTGTGTGTGTGTGTGTGTGTGTGTGTGTGTGTGTGTGTGTGTGTGTGTGTATGTGTGTGTGTGATTACACACACTGTAAGGTAAGTGTTTGCTGTTGGTGTTATGGCATTAGGGTTATCTCAGCCATGGTTGAGAAGGAATTGGGGGAAAGGAACTTTGGCTTTGACTCCCTGAAGTACATGAACCACGACATGGAGGAGAAAGGGATTGTTGGCCACGAATGTCTCACGCTTGAGCTCCGCTTCCCGCTGCCGAGGGACCACCGCCTCGGCGCTGAAGGAGGCGGTCTGCCTTAGTGCTGACCGCCGCCTCGGCGGCGGTCCCTCGGCAGCGAGGCTCCGGCGGGAGACAACAGGGGTCAACAATCGAGGGCAACAATCCCTTTTTCCTCCATGTCGTGGTTCAGTCAACTTCAGATTGATGTGGACGTGGAAGAACCAGAGTTGCGGAGAACCCGACGCGGTCGTTTTTCGTTTTAAAACTTTTTACTTTCATTTGTACTGTTTTACTTTCATTTGCACTGTTCCACCCTAGTCTGCCAACTGATTTACTTTCAGTTTGCTACTCGTCCTGTTACTCCGTCGGAGAAGTGTCTGCACCAGCTAACTGTTCATTTTATTTTAGATTTTAATTTAGATTAAAGTTTATTGTAGCTACTGTTAATTTTATATCTGAATTTAGGTTAAAGTTTATTGTAGGCACTGTTAATTTTTAATTTATATCTTAATTTTAGTCTAATGTATGTTTAATGTATGTTTTGTTTTATGCTACTGGATACCTGAATTTCCCTCGGGATAAATAAAGTATCTATCTATCTATCTATCTATCTATCTATCTATCTATCTATCTATCTATCTATCTATCTATCTATCTATCTATCTATCTATCTATCTTATCTATCTATCTATCTATCATATCTATCTATCTATCTATCTATGCTAATCTTAATCTATCTATCTATCTATCCATTCTATCCATCTATCTTAATTATTGGCTGGAGGCTGCCACACAGCTTCTTGGCCCTTGATAATAAATATTATATGATGTACGATATCTATGTATAATATGATATCTATTTAGATATAGAACTCCAGGACCCTTGTGTTCTACAATATTTATAGAACACGGCTAAAGACTGTGTGCAACCTCCCCATTGCGATAACATCCCACTGTAAACAGAGTGCATGGGTACTGTTTGGCTGCAAGCTGCTCAGGGCCACACCCCCACCCTCCTCCATGACCCGCCTCTCTCCTCCTCATTTGCATTAAAGCTACAGACACCGAAACGGCACGTTTGGGGAAAGCTCAACGTGCGACTGGCTCGTAGTGGCTGTAATTCTGCACCACGGCTGAATTTACTGAAATTTCACAAATACTGTGTTTGGGGCCTACTAATATCTATATTAAAGCGTCCATAATGTAGCATTCCATGAGACATTTAAATAATTTGTTAAGCGAGCCAAGTTAAAAACTTAAATAATATCAAAGTATATAAAAGTACAACTGTCCAGTCTTCAAAAAAACATCACTCCCAAAAACATAAATGTGATCAACTAACGGGCCAATCCCAATCGTGGGTTGTCATTAGGAAGTCAGGTGAATAGTAGGCTATAACCTAACCATTAACAGTTTTCTTACAAATGATTAGCTCAAACCGCAATGCGGGTTGAAAGTGCAGCCCTAAACAAACCATCCACCAGTAGTAGGCCCACAGCATAAACATTAAATTCCAGAGTTCATTGTGGGCAGGTTAGAAATGCATCAAAGGTGTACTATCACCCAATAGTAGATCCATGACCATCATTCGTTGAGGACAAAGATCTCCTCGTCGCTCCGCAGGGGGAGGCTGCGATGTTGTTGAAAGGTGGATAATTTCATTTTGTTTCACAGTAAATAGTCCATGATGGTTTATGCCCGTCTTCCCTTCCCATGTATGTGTATATATATATATATATATATATATATATATATATATACACACACATATATATATATATATTATATATATATATATATATATATATATATATATATATATAATATATATATATATATATATATATATATATATATATATATATATATATATATATATATATATACACGTATATACATGTATATATATACATGTATATATATATATATATACATGTATATATATATATACACACACATGTATATATATATATATACACATGTATATATATACATTGTATATATATATATACATGTATATATATATATATATATATATATATATATATATATATATATATATATATATATATATATGTACTGTATATATATATACTGTATTACACATACACTGTATATATATATATACACAAGAAATATGAGTTATTTCAAGTTCAGAGAACTTTTTTCCCATCATTGCACGTTCTGTATAATGAAAAAACTTGCTTTATCCGGCTTTCAACTGGCTGCCTGCCATGCAACAATATACTTGCGAATCTATGCTACCTTTCAAATCGTGCTACCGAATATACATACATACATTCAGCATACATTGGCAGAACACAGATTCATACAGATTACAGAGTCTATCCAATGCTATCAAGAAATGCTACCTTATGTGTTTGGTAGCGCATTTGATCTGTGGACCAATTGCCTCTATCAAACGATGTTCCCTCTACAGAATCAGGTTATTTTACATGACTATGTATACTGTAAGATACTGTATTGTAACATCTTTATTGGAGATTTCAGGGTACAGTATGTTTATTTTACACCACTACTAGGCCAGTCGGCATGCACATGCTTAGAACCACTAAGTAGGCCTACCACGATTTGCTAGGTAGCGTGGATTGGCCTTGTCATGTCCGATACAAAGGGAATAGGAGGCATCTATTCCCTTTGTATCGGACACATGACAGTGCTTTGCTGAAGAGGTGGGAGTAATGTTGAACTTCGGTTAACTCGTGTATTGATGTGTAGTATTAGTGGTGTTGAAGGGGCCAGACAACATTTGAACCTCAGCTCACTTTATGCAAATGAGTGAGTAGTGCAGCGCAAGTTCCCCCCACCCCCTCCGTAGTTGCTGCTTGTGGGATTTTTACGTTCAAGGGAATGCTTCAAATCAGGCAAGAAAATTCACGAGGAGTCGGTGCGGTCACCAGTACTCACTGAATGTCAATTGTGCAATCGCACGGCCGAACATGCGCTGCCCTACGCGCTCATTTGCATAAAGTGAACTTAAGTTCCACTTTTCACTCGCCCCTTCAACACAACGCAATCGACCCCCCTGCATGCACCAGAACCTTCCTACAATTCTATGCCCCATGCCCAGTGGTGGACTAAGCTGGTCGTTGGCCCATAGGCTATTTATGTGAGGCCCCGTTACTGACTACAAAAATAAAAGTTTGTGCCATGCATTAAAGGATTGAGACCGCCTTCACTAAAGCAGCAGTGGAACAGAAACAAGTTTGAATTTGCAAAAGCTGCCGCAACATATTTCTGTGGTTCAACCGCTGTGCAATACTCAAATGAAGCAAAGCCACACAAAAACGCTTTTTTCTCTGCTAGCACATTTTTTCTGCAGAAATCGTACTGCTATGCTGTCTTGTAGCCGTGCCATATTACAGTCGCTTTGGTACATTTCTCGAATAACATCCTCGAAATTTGCAAAACAGTAGGCCTAAGTGCATTTCTCAAAACAATTCGTACAAATAGCAAATCACCATGGATTACTTGCAAAAGCCAGTCTCTTGCTCAGAATAATTATGTAATCTCTCAAAAGTATCTGTGTCAATGAACATGTAAGTGCCATCAGAATGACAAGTCCTTATGTCATTGTGTACGGATAAGCTATGGCTAAAGTTTTGAAGACAATTATTCTAATTATTATTCAATTATTCTATTCTAAGTTACACCTTAGTGTATGTGGGGGATTGATTTAAAGAGACTGGACGAGACTGGACAAGATTCACATATACCCTTTTACTCTTTGTACTGTAATTTGTTGACAGACCATGTCGTTGCGATACAGAAAGGAAAAGACAGCACTGCATAGCACAAAGAAAAGAAAAAACAGAAATGTGAACATAGAACAATGCAGGGAAAACTGTTCATGCAGTGTTGTAGGAATTACAGTGCAGTCTTCCTAAACCTCCAGACGTTCCGGTTTGGTGAGCCACAAATTCTCATTCTCAAGCAGCCTCAATCCTCTTCCTCTTCTTTCTGGCTTTGGACCCCGTCCAATTACTTGTCCTTCCATTATCGGATATTGTAACATTGTGTTGTACTCCAGCAATACTTGTCAGTGGTGGATCATGAGATTCACCTTTGAGCTATTTCATTAAACTGGTTGATCGTTGGTTGATCTAACGCTTCACACATTTCCCTTCGTTAGAGAAAGTCAAGATAGAAGAAGTCAAGACACCTGGGAACAATTGACCAATTCGGGACAGATTTAGAAAAAAAGTCTCATGGAAATGTGTAGAAATATGCTTGCCATATTATGACAACTTGTTGAACAATTTTGCATGTACAAACCTTAAGCCCCGTCCGGGTTCGTTTTATGCGGTTCAGGAATATTTCCGTAAAGACGGAGTCATTGCGAAACCGCATCGAGCTGTAAAACGCTGTAGTAAATATTGAAGGCGCTGGTTCTCCACAGAAAAAAGTGGAGCGCATCAAGTGCGCGCATGCAGCCTGCGCGCTGTATACAAACATTCAGTCACGAGGAGATTCAACCTTTAAAATTGAGCAGAAATACTTTTTAATGAACAGTTAGTAATTAAATTGATCATGGGGCTTTATTTAAAGCTACAAAAAGAATACAAATAAAATAATAAATAAAAATTCAACGCAACTCTGACATCCCCCAGCTGGTGGGGGGCTAATGACGTCATCGTTTGCGTTACAGGCGTCCACACGAATCCTAACGCGAAACCGCATAGGTCCGGATAGATTTGAAACCACCTCCGAGGGTGGTTTCAGAAATGTGCGGTTTCGGGCACCGGATTCGCCGGCTCCGTCTGGACGGCCGGCCGAAACGTACAAGACATTTGCGGTTTCACCAAAAAAATCTGCTTTGTGTGGGGCCTTATGCAATGAACTATACTACTACTATACTATGTTGCGGGATGGGAATATTCAATAGAGACCCATTACAATACATTTTTGATCAACAAGACGTAAGCAATTGATAATGTAGGAAAGAGCAGAGTATTTTACAAAATCATTTGCATGGATATACCAAAGCATTTGCAACTTGTTCAAAGTAATGAGAAACTGTTTTTTTGATGTGCACAAGTGACACAATTATGTGAAGATTGCAGTTTTGAGAATTTTGATTCTGATCTGAGAAATGTAGCAAAGCGATTGAGAAAAAAGTATTTCAAAACAAAATTAGATCTACAAGCTGGCCACATGACACGGCCCGTACATCTACCCAATCAGATGCTTATTCTTATAATGTTTCTATTTATGGGCTAATAGTGGTCAATCAATTGCAGTTTTTTAAGAAAAATGAAAATAGTCTGGGCAATCCAGGTCCCCTTGCAGACCTGGGCCCCTAGACTGCAGCATAGGGAAACCTGTGCGTTATTGCGCCTCTGCACGCCAACGACCTTTCCAATTCAATGGGAGGCGTCACTCCAATTCGATCACGCTGACGATGCGTCTGGTGGGAAGGACCCGTTGCAAACCAAAGCAGAAGTAGTGCGATCACCACTTCAACGCATTGAAGCAAAGTGAAAGCACACTACTCTACAGATTTCCTCCTCGCATTAAAACCTCCAAGTAGATGATCATGGAGCCTTGCGTCGCAGTGCTGGAGCGCCTATCGGCGGAGCTGGGCTGCAGCCCGGTCTCCATGGAGCTGGCTGCAGAGCTGGATCGGCGGGACGAGCTGGGCCACCTGAGAGAGCAGTTCTTCCTGCCGAAAGTAGCGGACCTGCCGCCGTGTGAGTGCGCGTGAGACGAGACGAGGCGGCAGTACCTCAGGAGGCTAGAGTTGTAACTTTAGACATAACCGGAAGGTTGCTGGTTAGGTCCTCCACTCCTAGCTGAGTATCCCTGAGCAGGTCACCTCATCCTGATTGCTCCTGACGAGATCGCTGCTGTCGTCCTGCGTGGTTGACTCCGCCGTCGGTGTGTGGATGTGTGCGTGAATGGTTACAAGTCGTTTAGGATAAAATTGTCAGCAAAAAGCCCCTAAGTGTAAAATGTAAATAAGACGAGCTATGATGGACACGTAGGGTGCATTGGTATTGGCAGTGGTAGGCCTATCTTGTTTGTAATTGTTCCTGTTCAGACAAGACAGCACTAATACTACTTGTTGTAAACATTGTTATTGCAAATGATTCTGCAGGTCGCCTGGTATGCATTTGTCAGCGGGAGATTTCTGGATGATAGATGATGCATGTGGTGTATGGACAACACTGATATTGTGTGTATATTTATCATACCATCGTAAGGAACAGCCGGTTAAATAACTATTGAACAGCACTGACCTTCCATCAATACTTGAAGTAATTGTGGTCATTTTAATTGATAGAGGAGAGACTTTGTTTATTTGTGCGCTCGTGTTTGCGTGTGCGTGTGTTGTAGCCTACACAACACGCCAGCATCATTCAACATCATTTTTGAACATTTATCATTTTAGGGTGCAGAAATTATCGCTATTAATTCATTAATCCCATTTGTCTTTTGTTTTTTTGCCTATCTAGCGGATCTTTCGCTGGTTGACGGTAGCCAGGAATGCATTTACTTTGTGGGGAACTCCCTGGGGCTTCAACCCAAAAGCAACAAGAAATATCTCGAAGAGGAGCTGGAGAAATGGGCCAAGTTGTACGTGATTAGTTAATTTCTATATATATATATATATATATATATATATATATATATATATATATATATATATATATATATATATATATACATATACATACATACATACATACACACACACACACACACACATACATACACACATACATACATAGGCCTACATACATACATAGGTCACTACATACATACATACATACATACATACACATACACACATACACACATATATATACACATATATATTACATTTATATTCTGCTCACACATAAACAGAGGCAATAACATTGACTTGACTCAACCTCTAGACCTTGAGTTTATTATCATAAAAAAACATTGTCTTTTTTTTTAGTTATCCATTTTATTTTATTATTACATTTTATTGTATGTATTTTTTTAGCTTTCTGCTAAATCTTATCCACACACACTTTCTACAATGCATTTTTTAACTTTGCCCTTGTTTCCTTTTACTCATCTATTTTATCTTGTTATTTCACATGACAATGTTTTTACATGAAGCACTTTGAGTCTCGTGTATGAAAAGTGCTATATAAATAAAGTTGCCTTGCTATACCTTGCCTTGAGAACGTGGTCTTTCTCCTCTACGTGCACGTTGACACTGTCCCTGCGTTCTGCAGGGCGATACACGGACACACCGAGGGCAGCAGGCCCTGGGCATGGGCGGAGGAAACCATCGAGCAGCTTATGGGGAACGTTGTTGGTAAGGAAGGAGATATTGAGAATAATCACACTCAAAGACACTCTGCGCTATACGCAGGGACGCCACTAATCATTGTTTTTACGTTGACTCATACATTTAATACATACATTTTATATTAACACAAACGAGTCAGAAATGACTGACAAGCAACCCTTTATAATCGATTGAACTGTAAATAAATAGTAACTGGACTATTCCTTAAAGTATTACCCAGTATCAGATTTCTGCTGGCGACCCAACCAAACCGTAACAACGACTGTTGAGGCAGAGGGAAATGCAAACAAGATTTTGCCTATAAGTTTTCTTTCGAGATGGTGTGGGAACCTTGCTTGAACCTTGTATTGTTGACATTTGGATGATGACAAAGGTCAGCATTTCAATGAATGACATGAGACTGGTTGAGTTTGTGTACACAAAGTACACGCTTACATTACCCGGCCTGAAGCAACATGATTGGACCAAACAAATATTAAGCAAGTGTGAAAAATCCTGTTTACCCAGATTTGAGGTCCACTGCTGTTTTCGGAGACTACTAATAGAACAACACAGGATTGGCAATCATCAACCATCATTTTTTTTTTGTCTGTCTGTGTGTCTGCCTACCTGTATGTCTGTCTGTATGTATGGCTGTTTGTCTGTGCTACAGGTGCCAAACCAGAGGAAGTAGCTTTGATGAACGGGTTGACCGTTAATTTACACCTACTCCTAGTAAGAGCACGTCCTGAAAATCATCCAGCTCATGTTATAAAAAAAAGAAAATAATCTCACAACATAAAAACAATCGAACAAATTATGAGAATTATGAGAAGAATGCTGGAAACGATCGAGTTCATATCCGTCATTCATAAAATTGGTCCTTTTATTCAATCCTGCAGCTTTCCTTTTATCAACCGACAGCATCACGTCACAAAATCCTGATGGAGGACAAGGCGTTTCCATCAGACCATGTGAGTAACCAACAAATAAACAAAGTTAAGTTATACTCCGTGGGAATCCTCAATGCAGGTCCTTAAATACCCTGTGAAATTACTCTCAAAACTTTTCACAAACTGTTTTAATGTAAATAAAACTGATGTAGTGATTGGAGAGCAGGAGAGTTGCTAAAGCCTTGAAGTGGTTGGCACCTGCTTATTTGTCAGAGCACCTCAAAACCCATGGGACGATTTATGAACCTCCTCAGGAAGTCATAATGGGGGGGGGGGACGTAAGAGCCCTTGCTTCTCAACCTTCCCAAGGGGTCAGGAAACAGGCCTCAGTTGGAGCCTTTAATCCTCAATCAACACAGGGGTCAAGAAAAAGGCACATACTAACAAAGGGCAGTCAGAGGAACGGAATATGAAAATAAAATGTTCCCATTACATTGACCCATGGCCTTCTGTGGAAGAGCGGTAGCGGAGATAACTGCCCCTATCATGATGGTCCACTGAGTCCAAAAGCATAAGCCTTATCATTCTGTGACCCACACTCGATGAACTAGACGTAAAACAATATTGACAATAACACTACACTTTTCCAAGTTACAACCACAAATCCTGTTTTTTTCCTGTGTTGTTATCAAGTCATGTTTGACCGCCATTTACAGATATACCAGCTTAATATCTGTGTCATTTAGAGCCAACTTTTTAAATTAATGATAATAATTTAATGTAGTGATGACGCACGCACGCACGCACGCACGCACGCACGCACGCACGCACGCACGCACGCACGCACGCACGCACGCACGCACGCACGCACGCACGCAGCTATTAATACTATGCTCCTTATGTTATTATTATTCTATAACCACATCTAATAATATGACTAACAATGGCTTCATTCAACCATTTCAACCATTACCACTTTAGTTAAAGGTCCCATGGCATGCTACTTTATGGATGCTTAATAGCGAGATCTTTTTGGGCCCCTAACGCAGTATTTGAAAACGTTCCCGAAATTCAGCCTATGGTGCAGAATTACAACCGCTATGAGCCAGTTGCACATTGTGCTTTCCCCAAACGCGCCGTTTCGGTGTCTGTAGCTTTAATGCAAATGAGGAGGAGAGAGGCGGGTCAAGGAGGAGGGTTGGGGTGTGGCCCTGAGCAGCTTGCAGCCACAGTACCATGCACTCTGTTTACAGTGGATGTATTGCAATGGCGAGGCGCACACAGCCTTGCCGTGTTCTGTAAATATTGTAGAACTCTCCGGGTGCTCCGGCGGGAGTCCAGGAGCACTATATCTAAATAATATGATATTATACATAAATATCTATATCATATACTATATATTATCATGGCCAAAAGCTGTGTGCGCCTCCAGATGATATTATGGATCTCAAACGACTGCGTTGGGTTCTCTGACGTTCTCTGGTTCTTCCACTTCCACATCAATCTGAAGTAGACTGAATAGCGACATGAAGGAAAAAGGGATTGTTGCCAGAGACTCGTAGTGGGGGTTATCTCAGCCATGGTAATGGGGGTTATCTCAGCCATGGTAATGGCTGAGATAACCCCCACTACGAGTCTCGTTGTGCAAATACCAGAAACGTCAGAGAACCTGGCGTGTTATGTGCCATAACACCAACAGCAGAACGGTTATCCAAATAACAAAGAAGTGTACAACATTTATGTTAAAGTACACACGTGCCACTTGCATGGTCGTAGCTCATTGGGCAAAGCAGCGAAAGGGGAGGCAGCATGTCCCCGTATGACGACATACAGGGAAAATGTCCAAAATGGCGCGTCTGAGCTTTGCTTTTTCAAATGCAGAGCAGGATATCTAGTGCTCGTTCTAACGCAATTTTTTAGCTAGTGGGGGACCATAGGCAGGCTAGGGGAACTCATAATAATGTTAAAAAACCTCATGAAGTGAAATTTTCATGCCATGGGACCAATAAGCTGTGTGTTTGATCTCATATACTAAATCCTGCCGTTAATAAAATGGTTTGATTGTTCAAATTATTACACTTACTCTGTTCAGACTTTAAACTTTTTGAGTTTGGCTATTCAACTTTTCCATACGTCTCAAACTGAG
The DNA here is from genome assembly GCA_900291075.1 of Melanogrammus aeglefinus. Lineage (NCBI taxonomy): Eukaryota > Metazoa > Chordata > Actinopteri > Gadiformes > Gadidae > Melanogrammus > Melanogrammus aeglefinus. The sequence continues at coordinate 93,028 of OLKM01001813.1, read as the reverse complement.
TAGCTATGTTAAACATATTGTCAACCTCCCTTTATACTACATCACTACAGCCACATTTTCTTCAGGAAATTCATTATGTTATTATCTAGTCTCTGTTAACAAAGTTGTCTATTTTGGACTTTTGGATAGGTATTCAGAACAAGTAGCCCAGTGAGACTATTGATTCCTCTTCAATCTGTTTTGCAAACGGTTTGCCCTATATTGTGGAATAGTTGAAAAATGTACCGTATTTTCCGTACTATAAGGCGCACCGGATTATAAGGCGCACCTTTAATGAATGGCCTATTTTAGAACTTTTTTCGTATATAGGGTGCACCGATTATAAGGTGCATAGAATAGAAGATACTGTAGTCAAACGTTTGACTGGGGTTGCATTATGCATCGACTAGATGGAGCCGTGCTAAAGGGAATGTCAAAACAGTCAGATGAAGTCAAACTTTATTAAGCGTTGTGACAACTCTGTTCACTCCCATGGTAACGATGTTCAAACGTTAATGTGCATATTAACAATATCTCCCAGCCTTGTTCAGTTGTAAACATGTAAAAGAAACACAGTCTGATACCGCTAATTCAAACGTTAGTGCATTGTTCAGTTACGTATAACACGTAAAGCTAACTTTTTCAGTTCATTCCTTGTCCATGAATCCCTAGAATTCTTCTTCTTCAGTGTCCGAATTGAACAGTTGGGCGAGTAGCCTACGGCATCCAACATGCCCGGCTCCCTCTCGTCATTATCCCAGTCAGTGTCGCTGCTGTTGCCTGGCAGTTCAGTGATTATTCCTGCCTTTGTGAAAGCTCAGACCACAGTTGTGACTGATATATCAGCCCAGGCATCCACGATCGATTGACAGATAGTGGCGTAAGTTGCCCGGCGTAGCCTCCCGGTCCGGTGAACGTGTGTTCGCCTTGGTGAACGTGTGTTTGCCTTCAAAGACCCCGTCCATATGAAGCCGATTTTTTGGTGAAACCGCAAAAGTCTTGTGCGTTCGGCCGACCGTCGTGACGGAGCCGGCGAATCCGTTGCCCGAAACCGCACATTTCTGAAACCACCCTCGGAGGTGGTTTCAAATCCATCCAGACTTATGCAGTTCAGTTAGGATTTGTGTGGACGTCTGAACCACAAACGATTAGGCCATAAGCCCCCCACCAGCTCGGGGACGTCAGAGTATTATTTTATTTGTATTCTTTTTGTAGCTTTAAATACAGCGCACAGGCTTGATGCGCTCCACTTTTTTCCGTGGAGAACCAGCACCTTGAATATTTACTACAGCGTTTCTGCAGCTCGATGCGGTTTCAAAATGACTCCGTCATTACGGAGATATCCCTGCACCGCATAAAACAAAATCGGATCGTTTTCGGCCGTTTCGGCTCCATGTGGACAGGGTCTAAGTGTTTGTGTGTTCGCCATATATAAAGGCGCTCCGGATTATAAGGCAGCACTGTCATTTTTTGAGAAAATTGAAGGCTTTTAAGTTCGCCTCATAGTGCGGAAAATATGGTATTTAAAAATTGCGAAATGATGAAAATTAGTTAGTTTAAATAACTTGAACAGTTGAAGAAGAGAAGAAGTACGTTTTGAGTGAATGCTGGCTAAAGTGTACTAAAGGTGACCTGTGTCCTTTTGATGTGATATGAAATTGGATTTGTTTTTTTCTATCTATTGTCCTCAGTACGCTGTCGAGTCTCAGATTCGCCTGAAAGGCCACGACCCCAAGGAGAGCATGCTGTGCCTGTCACCAAGACCGGTACGTCTGAACCACAACCTCCGGCAGATCTGTCATTGAACTCAAGTCACGACCAAGGGGCATCGGTGGCGTGGTTTGTGAGGACGTGTGGAACACCGTCTGGGTAGACTGCGGTGTCCGGGAGAAAGTTTTGGCTTTTCGGACACTTGTCACCATCCAGACACACCACGGTGGGTCTGGATGGTGAAGCCCGTCCGAGCAGCGATTTGTGTAATGTCCGTCTCCAAGTGCAGGCTAGGCTTTCCGAACACCTATTGTATAACGATAGGATGTGTGGTGCATTTCATGTCTTCAACATCGTTATTGCACATTCTATAGTGCGTTCAAATCCCAGCTGAAACAGTGGGTTCACTGTCTCTTTCAAAGCAAAAATGTACAGTATATTCAACCAATCTCCTTTTTTATTTGAAGTTCACAAAATACTCAACGCCATAGTCCCACAAACATCGGAACGTGGTTGCAGACTAACCGACTGACCGACCTTTTGTCTGTGTCTCCAGGGCGAGGACACGCTGAGGACGGAAGACATCTTGGAGGTAATCGAGGAGCAGGGCGACTCCATCGCCGTGGTGATGTTCAGCGGCGTGCAGTACTACACCGGGCAGCTCTTCGACATGGAAGCCATCACCAGGGCCGGCCATAAGAAGGTTCTGCCTTTTACACCCAACAGTCAATTCAACTGAATTGTATCACCCTTAAATGGAGAGCCGAACACCCCTTGTAGATCGGTTTGCGTTGCAGAGGACTCCCTCTGTAGGGCGAATGTGTCCTCTTGCGTGCATGACCATGTGATTGGCTGATATGGTCACTTCACCTGCTTCCCTGCTATTTGAGCGTTGTGGTTACGCGCCTCTCCGTTTGCATGTTGAAACTGAACTGAGGGGGGGCGTTGGAAGGGAGCCGGCAGCCCTGCTCCTGAATGAAATATGTCCCATATTATGCCACCAGGTGTTAGTGTGATTAACCGTTGTCGTTTTGAAAATCGGCCTCTTCTGACATCACAAGTGAGCATGTCCACCTAGATTAATGACGGATAGATGAGCAACGTTTGCCACAGTCCACAATGTAGGCTGGTAGACTGATCTATCCAGCACACATCTAGGTTGATGTGTGATCTTGTAGCTCTATGTATGTTACTGCATTGTTTAATTATCTTTTCATGATTGATTTCCCAGTTTAGGTCGACCAAATCTTCCAATGTAATAATAATAATAATAATAACATAATATGTCCTCACATCTTACATAATAAACAATGATATAAAAATACTATTATTACTATTGGAACTATTGCTCCCTGACCGACCGTTGCCTTGCTGACATTGAATCTCTCTTCCAACCGACATTCGAAAACTGTTGTGAGATGACCAAAAAAAGAGAGACGTTTTTATCCGTCTGAACAGACGAGAACAGTTACAAGGTAGCAAACCTTTGTCCGAACTACCTCCTTAGGCTGTGTGCGCTGCATTCAATATTGACCGACAGGAGATATGTTGACAATGGATACATATGTCTGTGTCAATACGTATGTCTGTTTAGTTCATACATTGGCGCTCGTCAAACAATGTAATGCATCGGGGGAGGGGTGTTATATGTAAATTCTTTTTAAACATAGCCTTGCCGTACGATTTCTACCCCAGGGGAATATTATTGATCATGATTCCTGACCCTTGAGCTCAGGTATGGTTTCAACGGATAAATGCTGCCACCTAGTGGTTAAAAATTGAGTTGAGAAATTAGAACCACTATAAAAAAAAAAAATAATTGAGCACTGGTGTCTCGTAATCCTAATAATGGGTCTGTTCGTTGTACGTACCAGGGCATGGGCACTAGACTTATCTTAACCAGTTTAGTCTACTAACCTGCCCTGGTTTGTAAGAAGAGCAGACTCATATTTAGTGACACCGGTGTTTGACATCGTCAAACAATGTTATACATCGGGGAGGGGAGTTAACATGCAAATGCATTTTAAACAGGCCGTGTCGTACAGTTCCTACCCCAGGTGATTATTTGTGTACATGATTCTCGGCATTGCTTACATTAAGAGATGTACGTTTTCACCAATTCCTGGATTTGTGCAGACCATGTGTGTGTGGAACAACAACTCTATAACATATCAGGCAGGGATCTCTCGTAAACTCTCTATGTGCACAGAGGTCGGGATGGCTGTGAATGCGTTGTGAACCCCCCCCCCCCCCCCCCAGACACACCACACACACACACACACACACGCGCTAACACACAAGCACACAGACACACGCATGCACGCACAGACACACGCACAAACACATGGACGCAAACACAAAAACACACAAAAAAAAAAAAGCACTCGCAAAAACAAATACACACACACACACACACACACACACACACACACACACACACACACACACACGAGGGCACACACACACAAGCACAAGCATGCTTACGCACACACACAGATACAGTCTTCCTAACCTGTGCATCTTGCAGGGTTGCTACGTGGGGTTTGACTGCGCCCATGCAGCAGGGAATGCTGAGCTGAAGCTGCATGACTGGGGGGTAGACTTCGCCTGCTGGTGCACCTATAAGGTGAGGGGTCACAGGAAATTATTATAAAATGAAAAGCAATAATTATGTTTTACAGCCATTGATGCCCAAAGGCCAATACCAAACAGCATTAGATAAATTATGTGATGAGACTTTGTCATGGCTATTGATGATTATGAACTTCCAATATCATAAGATGAAGTGTGTAGAGTTTAGTAGCGTCTAGTGACGACGAGCTTGCAGATCGCAACCAACTGAATCCCCCCCCTCCCCCCCCAGTGCCTGTATGTAATGAATCCAAAAGGATGTCATGGTCTATGACATCGAGTAGACAAGTTTCAAGTGATGAGGTTCCTCAACACTTGTCTCTGACATCATCAAGGAGACAAGTGTCAAATGATGAGGTTCCTTGATAGATGGTAGTCATCAAGTTAGTCAATGTAAAACTATAGGTCATAGCTGACAAGTGAAGGTCCTTTTACATTGACCAATGGGCTACGGTAGAAACATAGCTGTGCAACATGGTGGCCCATGACATCCATGGCACCCATATAATATGCATACTTTAAGGTAATGAAAACACAAGCTCTAAAAACCCAATAATTTTCTCATGGGATTAACAAATTAAAACATACTCCGGAATATTATATATTATATTATGTTCCGCCACACACTGCACATTAAAGGAATAACTGATTCCTTTAATTGATATGTGGACCTGAGCCTTAAAACTTTAGACCAATCGAATGACTTTATCCCAGAACCTGAATCAGTAAATGCAAACCTTTACATTAAAGCCTTTTTTTTCCCCCCTTGTCTTTCAAACTGCTTTTGTTCCATGACATCCGTGTTGATGTTAGAACGAGCGTTGTCTTTGTCTCGCCTCCCTGTAGTATGTGAACTCTGGGGCTGGTGGACTGGCGGGAGCGTTTATCCACGAGAAGCATGCCGACACCGTGAGACCGGCGTGAGTAAACCCCCCCCCCATCCCCCAATCCGATGGTCAAAGCCTCTTAACTCTCAAATGACTGGTTGTTAATGAGCATTTTGGGTGAGCTAAGATAAGAGAAACATTCAGCAATATTCCTAATGATATCTTCCATGTCATTCCTGCCTCTAGGCTCCTAGGGTGGTGGGGACATGACAAAAAAACACGTTTCCAGATGAATAATGGTAATTCAAGACCCATTATCTTGGTATTCCTTAGCCTTGGCCTCAGGTATTGTTGAAACCAATAAATGTGGCCACCTAGTGGTTTGATTGGTTATTACAATTTGTTTACCCTCATCCAATATTATACATATTGTTCTTAACATATGTTTATCATAATGTAACTAGACTTTCGACTGAGAAATGATAACCTCTATAAAAAAGACCCTTTTTTTTAAACGGATGTCTCATAACCCTAATAATGTGCCTGTTCGTTGTACGTACCAGGGCCCGGGCAATACTTATTTATACCAATTTAGTCTACTAACCTGCCCTGGTTCGTAAGAAGAGCGAAATAACATTAAGTTATGGGCTTCACCTTCGTTACATGCCTCTGTATTACTGACTACATTTTCTTCTTCTTCAAGTGATGGAGCTTCAACCAGGCGTGCATGGATACAGATTGTCCAACCAACCCATCCTACTAGTCTGCCCCCTGCAGGCCAGCCTAGAGGTACTGCAGCACTGCCAGATCTGACCTCTCTAAATGAAGCTGCTCTATTTGAGGTCTTTTATTTCGCATGGAAGGACCTACCCATCTACTTTTCACGTAATGTATATAAAGTAGGGGTGTCGACAGATCAGTATTGTTTAATTATAGCACATCTTGTCGATTGATGGTTCTTAATTGGTAGGTAGGTTGGACCTGTGTCAGGAGATATGAGCAGTATGAGATAACTTGTGTTATCTGTTATGAGGCAGCCACGTAATGCTCCTCGCAAATTGTCCTGCAAATTAATAAAAAAAACTATGGGAATTAGGAGATTAACCCTAACCCTACTAAATGGCAAACTTTGTATGAAGAAATGTCGAGGCTGTTCTTTCGATCAAACAATGAGATGCATGCGGATAGAAACTGGCCAGAAGAAAAGAGTTTTGAGCTAGTTGAAGCCATGTGACTGAAGAATGAAAATGGACTGTTCAATTTGTCCCGTCAAAGTTATTCATATATTTTTGTTAAACAGGCTTACTTTCTGCATTCATCCCTTGTACAGGGAAAGAGACATTGAAGACCTCTGGTTTTCATCAATCAAGTTTGTCTTGAATTTCAATTATTCCATCAAAAATATATACTATTTAACCCCGACACATTCAAACACCAAACAAGAACATGAGACTAGCACTAATACCGTTAATGTGAGATAAATCACAGGTTATTATGAGATTCAATTGACTCAAATGTTTAATAGCTCGATAGCCCTAAAAAATTGAGAAAGAGAGAGAGAGAGAGAGAGAGAGAGAGAGAGAGAGAGAGAGAGAGAGAGAGAGAGAGAGAGAGAGAGAGAGAGAGAGAGAGAACATTGACCCTTGCCCAGCCATTTCATTGTCCAGAATAGGTAAACCTAACCCTTAGACGTCCCAACATCGCCATGGCTCTTGACCCGTCCCGCCCACCCCCTCCAGATCTTCCACATGACCAGCATGTCGGCGCTGCGCCGCAAGTCTGTGCTGCTGACGGGTTACCTGGAGTACCTGATCCAGCACTACTACACCCGGGACCCCCGCCGGCCTGACCATCCCCACGTCACCATCCTCACCCCCAGGGACCCCCAGCAGAGGGGCTGCCAGCTGTCCCTGTCCTTCTCGGTGCCCATCGGCAGAGTCTTCCTCGAGCTGGAGAGGAGAGGAGTGGCGGTGAGTGAGCCCCGCACACCCAGAGCGGACAAAAGGGGGGGGGGGGGGGGGGGCGGAAGCAGCTCGGGAGGTAGAGCCGGTTGACTTGTAACCGCTAGGTTGCTAGTTTGATCCCTGGCTCCTCCTAGAGTGTTGAGGTGTGTCCCTGAGCAAGACACCTAACTGCTCCAGACGACCTGGCTGACGCCCTGCATGGTTGTCATCGCCGTCGGTGTGTGAATGTGGTGTGTGCATGAACGGGTGAAGGTTAGGCGATATTGTAAAGCGCTTTGGGTAAAAGCGCGATATCAATGCAGTCCATTTACATCAGCCAGCCATCAACCACACACACACCCCATTGACCAAATACACTTTTGTGTTAGTTTGGGAAAGAGCATTTTCTTTGGTAGTATCTTTGTTTCATTTATCTTTGGCTTGTATATTTATCTTTTATATTTTACGTGTTTTCCTGGCACTAAATGCAAGCTAGGTAGGTTTAGCTTTTATGTTTGATGCTCATTGTATGGTTTATGTGTGTGTGTGTTGTGTTGTAAATGTGTTTTAGCTGTGTGATGGGATGTTTTGTATATGTGTTTTGTGTTTTATGTGTATGTTGTGTTGTATGTGTGTGTGGTGTGTTGCATATGTGTGGTGTTGTTTTGTATGCGTGTGCTGTGTTGTGTGTGTTTTGTTTTGTATATGTGTTGTGTGTGTGTGTGTGTGTGTGTGTGTGTGTGTGTGTGTGTGTGTGTGTGTGTGTGTGTGTGTGTGTGTGTGTGTGTGTGTGTGTGTGTGTGTGTGTGTGTGTGTGTGAATATTTGTGTGTGTGTTGAATATTTGTGGGTGTTGTGTTTGATATTTGTGGTGTGTATGTGTGTTTACCTTCAGTGTGACATGCGGGAGCCAAGCGTGCTGCGTGTGGCCCCCGTGCCTCTTTACAACTCCTTCAATGACGTGCATCGCTTCGTGGAGCTCCTGGGTGCGTCTCTCATCGCCAGCGGGCCTCAGAAGTAGAAGCCGGGAGATCCGCTTCACTGAACAGAAGGCCGCAGCCCAGCCCTCCGGTCCGGTTTCCTCAGCAGCACTGTCTAGGAAGGCTCCTTGTGTATGTGTGTGTTCAAACGTTCAAACTAGCCCAAAACAGCCTTGACAGAGGAGACGGTTGAACAAGGCTGCCTGGGGCTAGTTTGAACGTTTTTACAAACCGCCACTGTGGAGTGAGTGTGGATGACGGCTGGTTTCAGAAGCCTCACCTGGCGGAGTCTGATTGGACCCTGGGGCTGGGTGAGGCTGCACACCTGTTGTTCATTGAGTAATCAGTCTGCACAGGTTAAAGCAGCCATCACCATACACACTAATCTCCTGCATCTCCGTCATAACAACATGGAGCACCAGCTCATGTATCAATGTTTGCAAACCTTTCAATAAACCGGCTTTCAACATCACACCCTGCGCTTCATGTAGCATGGACTTTGTAACATTTCACATATTGTAGTCCTGTATTTATTATTTTTGGTAAATTAGTAATGCTAAATAGTAAAGAAAAGATTCTACGGTTATTGATCTCAGAGTATTGGAATTATATCAATGTAAACTACTACATATGCAGTAGTAAAAACAAAAAAAACAATACAACTATTACTATATATATAAAAAGGTACTTGGCACTTCAGCCAATGAGGGCAAATGTCACAAATTCAGCCTCCCAAGGCTACAGCCCTCAACTTTATTGGTTCCCTCGGTGGGTAAGCCTGAATAGTTGCACGCATATGACAACACAATGCCTTTCCATCGAGTTGCCATGGTTTCCCCAAATATTCTAGAAGCTTTCCCTACCCAAACAACTAGTATGTCCTCTTGGTTAAAGAGCACTTTTGGGTGTAAGGCGATAAAAACCGAACCCAGTTCGGTTTGGATCCCCACCAGGAATCAGTTGTAGTCACATTATACCATTACATCATATATATATATATATATATATATATATATATATATATATATATATATATATATATATATATACACACATTATAAGGATTCAAATCTCTTAATAAACCCATGCTCACTATACATCATATGTACTGTAAATATATGTACTGTACATATGTTCTGCAAATATATATACATATGCATGCCCCATGCCCCTTAATGGTCCTAGATGTTTATGCAGTATTACCTTGACGTGTGCCCATTCAGCGATTAGACATAATTGGCGTATCAATATGCAAAACCTAAATGGATTAACCCCTTGAAACTAATGAGCATACAGCTGGGGAACAGACCGAAATTAGCATTTGTCATCTTTTGGGTTGATGAGAGACTAAATAATTGACGAGAGGCAGCTATTGTCTTTCCCTGGGCTACGTAGCCACAGAATGGCCGGACTGTAAAAGAAGGAATATGCAGATGTACGTCGTTAATTATGAGAAGGGGGGCGGGGGGGCGGGGGTTATGCCTTTTTTTTATGAAATGCTATGCATAAACATGCATGCTTTAATTCAATTCATATCTGTTCTGGTCATAGTTTGGATCGCTTTGATCAAACACATAAAAGAGATGAAATTCAAATGAATGTTCCTTAACGAATCGTATTCAAGCTAACTAACACGGAATCTCCCCATCATATCAGATCATTATTTCTTCTTTTCGGCCTCTTGAAACTCACTGTTTGTTATTAAACATAAAGGAATTTAAATAAAAAGCTTACATCCACAGAAATGTATGTATTTTTTGGACCTACAGTGAGTTCATGTAATGCCTTCAAGAATGATCTTTAATAATTACGGCCAGATGCAGTTGTATGGTTACTACGGTAATCCTTGCAAAAGGCTTTGCAGCACCGTATTTGTACCCCATGGAAGGAGCACTATTTAACAGACCCCACCTTCCAGTACAAAGACCCAAAAGTCCCAAAGGTCTGAGGTCTGATAAATGGACTGTATTTATACAGTGCTTTTCTAACCAGTGGCCACTCAAAGAGCTCTACAATATCGCCTAACATTTAACCATTGATGCACAAATTCACACACTGACGATGGCGTCGACCACGCAGACCGACAGCCAGCTCTTTGGGATGTTTCAACCAAAAGACGATTTTTTCGCATGCAAACATACACACCTGGTCAGTAGTTTTAAAGGTCCCATGACATGCTATTTTATGGATGCTTTAATATAGGTATTAGTGGGCCACTAACACAGTATTCAAAGACGCTCTCCGAAATTCAGCCGTGGTGCAGAGTTACAGCCACTGTTTTGGTGTCTGTAGCTATAATGCAAATGAGGAGGAGCGAGGCGGGTCAAGGAGGAGGGTGGGGGTGTGGCCCTGAGCAGCATGCAGCCACGGTACCATGCGCTCTGTTTACAGTGGATGTATCGCAATGGCGAGGTGCACACAGTCTTTAGCCGTGTTCTGTAAATATTCTAGAACACACGGGAGTCCTGGAGCTCTATATCTAAATTATATCATATTATACATAGATATCTATAGCATATGATATATATTATCATGGCCAAAAGCTGTGTGAGCTGATATTCCACGTCCACATCAATCTGAAGTAGACTGAACCGCGACATGGAGGAGAAAGGGATTGTTGCCGGGCAGCGCTTAGACACCTCCGCTTCCTGCAGCGCAGAGGCGGTGGTCCCTCGGCAGTGGGAAGCGGGGTTCAAGCGGGAGACATTTCGCGGCCAACAATCCCTTTCTCCTACATGTCGTGGTTCATGTTCTTGAGGGAGTCAAAGCCAAAGTTCCTTTCCCCCAATTGGCCTGATGCACAAGATGGCGTCTCTTAACTTCTGGGTTTTCCGTGGTTGGCACGACTGTTTCTGGTTGTAGTGGAGAAGCAGGAAGAAGTTAGATAGATAGTTAGATAGCGATAATGTGTGTTTTTAAGATTAAGGAGAAGAGGTTTATATATCAACGGCAAGAGAAGAAAACGTCTCTACAGTGTTGTGTGCCTTAAGTGCTAATTTCTTGAGATACAACTCAGAAATTTGTTTTCATCGATTTCCAATCGATGCTGAGGTACGGGCTCAGTGGGTCATTAAGATCCATAGGGACCACTTCAGTCCCACCCAAAATACTCGCCTCTGTAGTCAGCATTTCCAGACTGGTGACTTCGCTGTGACAGCTGGGAGACAGAGAAGGATAAACAAAGGAGCTGTACCTTCTCTGTTTGCCTGGAATGACACCATACCCGCACTGAGGCTTAAAGGCCTCAGTGCAGGTTAACCGGAAGTTTTGGTTAATGGGTACATAAAGCACTCAAATTATGTGTATTATGTGTATATTTATAAAATGTCTCCAGAATAGTGTTAAAGTCCAGTTTTTGGCGTTTTTGGCAGTAACAGGTGTTTCTAACGCCATTCGGCGATGACGTCAAGTTGGGGAGACGCGGTGGAAGGTAGTCTCAGCCTAGGACTAGAACTATGGCGTCTATGGTGGCTAGAACCACAAATAACATGTATGATGGCCCACAGCAGTATAATTTCGAACCTGTCAGACGTGAGAGGGCGAATGAGGAATTGCCGAGAACTGATGGCGGTCAAAGCCAATTAAATGCATGATCAGAGGAGAACGAGTGGAGAGTTGCTATCATTTAGCAACCAGAAACGAGCGCTGGAGCTAGTCAATGAACAGCAGTGCATACAATAACGACACTTTTATTTATTTGTACTGTCAGTGAATAGTACCGAGTGAAAGTCAACGTTTTCTTTATATCTAGTGACAGCGATAATGTCGTAAGTACCGGTAAACTGAGTCAGAAGATCTAGAAATAGAAGGCATAATGCTAGCTATGGGCTAACTTAGCCTATCGGACAGCAATCAGTGAACCTGCAAATGAGTGCCTGCCAGTTAGGGCTGGCCCGAATACCATTTTTCAGGCTTCGAATACTAGTCGGTTTTTCCTAGCGAGTATTCGAATACTCGTTCCAGAAAAAAATAAATAAAAATAAAAATAATTTATAATAATAATAATAATAATCCCGTATACTCCCTATACCGATTTTGACAGTATCTGCACATTTAGTTGAAGATTTAATAGCGTATGAACTTTAATTAGTAGGCCTAAGTAAGTTGAAGTTCCTTACTTTTTCCCTGTGGAAGCGAACAGCTGTTCAAATCAGCTGTCCTTTCTGTCATCTCAGCCCTTACAGGAGCTTTTCAATTCATCCTGGAACGTGCATCTTTTCAGGGAATTTGTACAATAAATCCACAACAAATACCGAATTGTGATTGACTTATGTGTCCATATTGTATCCATTATATTGACCGGGTATTCCCAAGACGCTCACGCTCTGCAGCAAGCCAGTCACAGTTGATGGACTTGGCGCTGTACAGTGAACGTAAACAAACAGCTAAGCTAAGGATAGCATTTCGCTAAGCATTAGTTTTTCCTCCCGAGATCCCGCTAAGGTTGTGTTATAAAATTTGGCACTGAGCATGCTTTCGATCATTGGTCAATTTAAAATGTACCCAAACGGAAGATTTTTGGGCCATTTTGAACCAGCTCATTTAATGTAAGTAATGTAAGTGCGCTCGGAGGTGAGGAGATGGATGCGCAAGTTGTGACACTTAGTGATGTAATATATCCTCCTAAATTAGCAATATACTACTACTACTACTACAATATTACTAACTTTTATATCCCAAATATTATATTATTTGGTGACATTATATTGCAGTTCTAGCTTCTTGCAAAATTAGCAAAAAAAAACAACACGAATATCCGAATAGTGATTTTAAGCTTCGAATACTAATTTTCCGAATGAGTATTCGAATATTCGAATAATTCGGGCCAGCCCTACTGCCAGTATAACCGATCGTGGTGTGACATTATTAACCATCAATCTACTGCAAATACGACCAGACAGATGTACATTGAACAGATACACAAAGCACACCGTCAAACCCGGCAGATGCTGACAGACAGCCCACAACAAGCCAAACATCACCACGGCGGGTGTGCTCTCTCTCTCACTCTCGCACGCCCGTACTACACAATCATTCTAACTTATCCAACTCCAAGGCTAATGCCGCGAACACACCAAGCGCGTACCTCGCGTACCATGTACGCGCGTAACGCAGCTAAAATGTTGCTTGACCATTTTGTGTCAAAAATGGTCAGATACGCGCGTAACGCGCGTAGATGAGACCGCCCAAAACTCTCCCCCCCCGCCGCCATTTTTCTTTTGCTGAAACATTCACTGATCTTACCAGGACAGCCAGTTTCCTCGGCCACGTCGACCCACGCCCTCTCTTTCTTGTTCCTGTCCCGGTACAACACAATGCTGGTGTTGTACAGGACAGGACGGCTGCAGTCTGCAATGATGAGGTTTTGGTCCTCCATTGCGGTTCTGTCCTCTCCGTCTCTCTGCCAGTGACGTCGGGTCAAGCTCAACGCTGATTGGCTATTGCGGCGCGTACGCGCGTAAAAAGTTCAATTTTTTGAACTCCTCGTACGCGCGTATATGTACGCGCGTATATGTACGCGCGTATATGTACGCGCGTATATGTACGCGCGTATATATACGCGCCTCATACGCGCCTAACGCGAGTAAAATGTTGCTTCTACGCGTGTAACGCGTGTACGCGTCTCATACGCGCGTAAACCAATGGTTCCCTATGGAAAAATTGCCGATTTTATACGCGTGATACGCGGGTAACGCTTTTGGTGTGTCCGTACCTTAAGGCTGCTTCCCTAAGACCACAACTATCCACAAGGCCTTCATAACCATGCAGTATGCCGAAGCCGAAAGGGCACACACACTCATCTCATGCAAAACAATTCATTTTATCATCAACATTCAGTCACTGCAAAGATTGAAAGACTAGCCTCTTACCATAAGTTAGAATGGACCCAAAGTATGTGATTGATACAGTCTGGTTTGGCTTTCGCTTGCTATCCATTTTTAGTATGACTTCTCAACATTACGTCTTTCTTGTGTTAGGGGCACATGGCTAATTTGCATAGCGCAAAGTGAATAGTGGGAGATAGCCCCGAGACCGAAGTTTTATTTGTTATCAGCAGACATTTTGCGATGAAATCAATATCGAGTTTGAGATGTCAATCATGGGATATTGCCCAATATCCCGAGATAGCTAACCAATCAAATTGCACCATCTTAGGAGGTTCACGTGTAGCATATACTAACTATAGATAATATCTATGTATTTATCTATGTATCTGTATAATCTGCTGAACACTCTCTTACTAGTCTCTACTCTCAAGGGTCTCAATGCGGCTTTGGTCCGTGTCTCCCCAACGTGACGTCATGCAATGCATTCTGGGGGAAATGAGAATCAATAGCAAACCGCTAAAATAGTACCTACTTTTTCGTATAACATTCCGTTTTGTGATACCTAACAACATTAAATACAATACATAACAGTTTAAATCTTAAATACTGTAAGATACTCTGGTCAACAGATACGCTTTAGTCTTGGAGTTAACTGTAGTAGTATTTGAACTGCGCATGCGTACCAACGGCACTACGGGTAATCAGGCGGGACAGAACAAACCATAGTCATGGGAGTAAATCAAACAATACATTACATCTCCCTTCTTATCAAAGAAAAGGCATACAACCTAGGAACAACTCAGAAACATGTTAACAGGTTAAATGTCCTGATTTCATGTCAAATTAACCTTGACATCCATTTGACTTAAGTAAACAAAGTAACAAACACTTTAACTTTAACTCTGATCACACTAACTTGGAAGTTAATACTTTGAACTTTTGATCAGGCTAACTGGGAAGGAGAGGTTACCAGCACTTCACTTCCATAGGTGTCTTTACCACACCTTGTCCCTAGCTAACTTCATGCACACAACTCATAGTCAGTCTGTCGGGCAGCTTGACCGCTCTGCCTCGCCTGGTGATGTACAGTTCACCTGCCCGGGCCTGAGCATGGCTCAAGGGTTCTCTGGGAGGCGAGCGAGGCTGTTCAGATGGGGTAGGAGACAGCTGTTCCTTTTCAGCTCTCAATTCCTTTTCAGCTGTCTGCTCTGGTGGCTCAGTCCATAACTCATTACGTATCCAGTGGCGTGGACGGTTGGCGGCTGGAGTGCTTGTGCGAAGATGTTGGCTGTTGCGGCGGTACTCCTTGTTTCCACTGTCCACAATATAGGATCGCGGAGCACTGTGCTGTCTGACTACAACCGCTGGGGACCATGTGCGGCTACCAGAATGAGGCTGCATTCTGACCTCATCTCCAGGCTTGAGAGCGACACAAGGTTTGCCTGCTTTCTTGCGGTCATGATAGTACTTTTGATTGTCCTTAGTCTGATTTAACAGACACTTGACCTTCAGTGGGTCATAGGCCGTTGGTGCAAGGAGCTCACGTGCCATAGGCAGCTTGTTGCGTGGCCTCCTTCCCATGAGCAGTTGAGCTGGTGAAAGGCCGACTGACTCAAGGGGAGTGGTCCTGTAATCCAGTAGTGCAAGATGTTTGTCTGGTGCCTTGTTCCAGAGCCTCTTCACAGTTTGCACGGCACGCTCCGCTTCACCGTTTGAGTGTGGCGTGTGTGGGGAAGACGTGACGTGTAGGATGCTGTAACTCTTGCAAAAGTCTTTAAACTCCTCTGAGGAGTACTGTGGGCCATTGTCGGTCCTCATGGTTGCAGGATTGCCGTGCCTACCAAACGGCGCCTTAAGTGTGTCTATTACAGTGCGACTGCACGTGTCTCTCAATCCCGTCCAACGAATTTTGAGTAGTAGTCCACAAGCAGTATGTACTGTTTCCCTTGGAATTTGAAGAGGTCTGATGCTACCTTCTAAAAGGGAAGGTTGGGTGTTTCCGTTGGTTTGAGTGGTTGTCTGGGCAGTTTATTTTGAAAATCTGCACACAAACTGCAGTTTCTGACTACTTCTTCAATTTGTGCACTCATACCTGGCCAGTAGAGGGCTTCACAAGCTCGCTGTTTGCTTTTCACTATTCCCAGGTGTGATTGGTGTATGAGCCTCAGCATGTGCTCATGCATGGTGGGGGGTACTACTATTCGGAATCCCTTGAAGATGAGTCCATCGGACAACGCGAGCTGGCTTCTCGAGTCCCAATATGGCTGAATCTGAACAGGCACCTCACGCCTGTGCTCTGGCCAGCCACACTGAATAATCTGTTGGAGACAGCTGAGCTCTTCTTTTGTGCGTACTTGTAGTTCTGTATATTTCTGATCACTGACAGAGACAAAGTTCAGCATGGAGATGCACTCTAAGCCATCCATCTCTGGTGTGTTCTCCGATAGCTGTGCTCTGGACAGTGTGTCCGGGAGCTCCATGTCTTTTCCTCTTCTATACTTTACAGTGAGATCATACCACTGCAAGCGAAGACGCATTCTCTGAATCCGCATGGGTGTAGACAACAGGGATTTCTTGAAGATGTCTTCGAGAGGTTTGTGATCGTTGTACACTGTGACATGTGTTCCAAATATGTAATTGTGGAACTTAGTGCAGGCATGGACAATGGAGAGTGTCTCTTTTTTTCAATTTGTGCATAGATCGTCTCTGCGTCAGTAAGTGACCTTGAGGAGAAAGTGATGGGCTGATCCTCTTGCAGCAGGACCGCTCCTAGTCCGCTGCTGCTGGCATCACAGAATATCACAACAGGCTTTGCAGGATCAAAATACTTCAGCACTGGAGGATGTGTGCACAGCTCTTTTAGTTTGTCAAACGCCTGTTGCTGAGCTGGCTGCCATGCAAACTCCACATCTCTCTTTAGGAGCTGGCGCAGCGGCGCATCCACTTCACTGAGGTTAGGGATGAACTTCGACAGGTAAGTAACAAAGCCCAAGAAGCGGTGGACACCTTCTTTATCCAACGGTGGCGACCTGCCCTGAACAGCTTCCACTTTCGCTGGGTCAGGCTTCAGATCATCAACTGTTATTAGGTGTCCCATGTATGGCACAGAAGGCTGGCGTATGTGGCATTTATTGAAGTTTAGCTTCAGGTTGTAGCTCGTAGCTTTCTCAACCACTCTGCGCATAATTGCATCATGCCCCTGCACTGTGGGGGCAGCTATAAGGATGTCGTCCATCACGCTAACAGCTCCTTCAATGCCCTCGAGCATCTGGTCCATGATGCGTTGGTAGATTTCAGGCGCGCATTTTGTACCAAAGGGGAGTCGAAGCCATCTAAACCGACCTATTGCTGTATTGATGGTTGTGAGGAAGGACGATGATTCATCCAACTCTATCTGCAGAAATCCTGATTTCGCATCTAGGACTGAGAAGACTTTAGCACCTGGTATCATTGAGACAACCTCCTACGGTTCGCATGGGGTGATATTCTCTCTTCATGACTTTATTTAGGTCACTTGGGTCTATGAAGATTCTCACCTTGCCATTTTTTACTACGGTGACCATGGAACTCACCCACTCAGTAGGCTGCTCAACTTTGGTAATGTAACCATCTTCTTCCATTTCATGCAGTTTCTCCAGTATCTTGCCTCTGAGGGCGGCTGGTTGCCTCCGTACAGGATGAACTACACCTTTTGCGCCTGGTTCAAGCTTTATGGTGTATTTACCTGGCATGGTTCCAGTGGTGCGCGTCAGCTCTGGGAACTCAAGAAGTCCAGCAGGAACACGCTGTGTTTCAGTATTGTCAGGGTTTCGTGTGTAGCGCCTCTCTGCATCACTCTCCAGTAAGTCAAGGCGCACAATCAGCCCCAACGCTTCAGCTGAAGCGCCACTAAGCACATTCTCTTGAGCAATGTCCACAATTTCAAACACTGTGGTCTCTTTACACTTTTTTGACTTGACTTGTTGATTAACAGCGGCTACAGGTTTCAGCCGGTGATTGGAGTATGAGCGGAGCACTGTCTCAGAGCGCTGCAGCTCACCTGTGTGGGCAAGCAACTGGTAGCTATTTAGAGTCAATATGTTACACTTTGCGCCTGTATCAATTCTGAATTTCACTTCTTTAGACAGAATTTTCAATTTGACCACCCATTTAATCAAACGAGTGGAAAATCCTATCGCGCTGCGATAAAAAGAAGCGCAAGGGTACCCTTTTGCGTCAGAAACCGAAGCCGAAGTCACTGACCGTTCGTCAGAAATCGACGCTCTCGGAGTGAGAATGTGTTGACACTGCCACCCAGTGGTTGGGTTTGTGGCAGTAGGAACAAACAGAGCCTTTTGCTGGACACTTTCCTTGGTTCCACTTGGGCTGTGGGTCTTTTCCACACTTGGTGCAGTTTTTTGACTAGCTGACTGATGCTTGTTGTCGATAAGTAGAATTTCCTTTGTAGGGCATTGCCTTACTTGGCACGAATTGCTTCGGTTTAACAGACACTGCTGACATCTGTGAATCCTCTTTTCTATCTATTTTCATTTGTTTTTGTGATAATTCGAATTGCTGAGGAAGTTCTATGGCTTTGTCTAACGTGAGGCTCTCGCCTCTTTCGAGCAGCCACTCTTGGACCCGCTTCTCTCTCACTCCCGAGATCATGGAGTCAATTAGCATATCGTCAGGCTGAGGATACTCGCAGTCCATCAGAATTAGCCTTAGATCCTTCAAGAAGTTATCAAAACTTTCCGTCGGCCCTTGCTTTCTCTGTTTGAAACGGTGCCTGGCTATCTTATTTTTCCGAGGTCTGATTTAATTGGCAAATTTATCCAGTACCTTAGACGGATCTTGCTTTTCTCCGTCTTCCCAGGGCAGCATCTTATAAACCTTGCTCTCCAATCCACATACCTAGCCAGCCTGCCTGTTGTTTAGGCGCCAAGTCGGAGAGGGGACCCTCAAAGACGAACGTTACGTGACTCCGGAATCTTGAAAACCCTTGATACAAATCCGAGGCGTCCCAATCTATTTTGGGATGTTTGAACTGCGACAAAGCCATTTTCTCACAGTTCCTGTTCTTGAAAAACTTCTGACACCATGTAAGATACTCTGGTCAACAGATTAGTCTTGCATTAGTCTTGGAGTTAGCAGTAGGTTTATTTGAACTGTGCATGAGTACCAACGGCACTACGGGTAATCAGGCGGAACAGAACAGACCGTTGTCATGGGAGTAAATCAAACAATACATTACAAATACCACCAAGAAAATTGCACAAATTCGTTGGAAAATAAACCCTGCAACACAGCCTTTAATGTTTGGGTCCGCCGGCCGAGATGACCTTCCCTGGATATAGCAGCGTCTGACTCCAACTCCGAGATAGAAGTGCAGGTGGTGCGTGAGCATGATCACTGCGTTACTCTGATGACATCAGTAATGTCAGATGACTTGGCAAGCGAGAACGAAGCACTAAAGCAAAAAGTACAGGAGCTACAAAAGTAGCTTGAAACGTTACAGCTGCAGTCTCGTTTTGGGCTGCAACGCCTTGCAGGATCAGACGAAGACATTTGTTTTTACACAAGGTTGGTCATTGTTTTTTGGAATAACATTCAATTAACCTGTGTGTGTGTGTGCGTGTGTGTCTGTGAGGGAGGGAGTGTGTGTGTGAGAGACTGTGTTTCTCAGTAATGCATAGTTAACAACCATAATCTAAAAAATTCATGATTAGAAAAATCATTATTAGATTTGCATCACACAAGCATTTCCAAGCCTTTTAGCGACTGGTGGAGCCTGCTGTGAAAACTAAGATGGTGCGGATCACCAGTGCCAATGCTGCCTCTGCCAACAGCAATGAACCAACTCAACTAAAAGCAACAGTAAATTATGTAATAAGGGTCTCAAAAAACAAAAGAAATGAAGTTCATGCTTAACACTAGATAGGTAAGATTTAACTGGTCTCTGCTTTAGTAAATAGAAAGATAATGACTCAGCTGCAATCTGTTCTACCTACTTTAGAGATTGCACATTTTGTACGTTTTTTGTACAAAAGCGTCTGCTAATTAACTTATGTATCTAGTTGTGCGTTACAGCTATATATATATATGCCTAGACTGTTTTCACTTAGTTTATTTACTTCTCATATAAAGACAAATAGGGTGTTATTATTTACCTTACATGTTGCTGAAGCTTTATGTCAGCTGATTTACTTGAGCCACACCTCTGATGAGGACTGCAGGCTCTGGCGAGTCCAGACTCGTAAGTTAAATAATAACGTCCTATTTGTCTTTATATAAGAATTCAAGCAACTATAACTAGGACAAATTTGTTATTTCTTTGTTATTTGTTTATTTTCACAGAAACTTGCACCCGTAGTTGAATTACTGCTGTTTCTGATGCACCTGTCTGTGGGCCTGCCTCTCAGGGATCTTGCCAACCGTTTTGGCATTCATTGCACCAGTCAGCAGAATCATTGCTACCTGGACATACTTTCTGTACCATCTACTTGGTGCCATCCGCCTGTGGCTACCAGCAGAAGGAGTCAAAGCTCACTTACCACCAGAGTTTTCATCATTCCCTAACACACAAGTTGTGCTTGACTGTACAGAAATCTTTTGCCAAACTCCCTCCTCTCTCCTTTTGCAGAGTGAGGTGTTTTCAACATATAAATCACACACCACATTCAAGACAATGATTGGTATTGCACCCCATGGTCCCATCACCTTTGTGTCTGCGTTTTATGCAGGTTCTATGAGCGACAGGGAGATATTCAAGCAATCGGACATTACCAAACTCCTCAAAGCAGACATGGCTATTATTGTAGACAACAGCTTTCTTGTGGACACCCTCGTTCCCTGCAAGGTTTACTGACTGGCCTTTCTGTCAAGGAACAAGCAAATGTGTAGGGAGAATGCTCAGCAGCCGCAGTCTATTTCCCACTTGAGTCCATGTTGAGCGGTGTATCCGGAGGGTTAAGGAAAACAAACTCTTTGTCAAAGTAATACCGCTATCAGTGTGTGGAAGCATTGATCAGCTCTTCAGTGTGGCTTGCTCCCTGGTAAACTACCAGAATGGACCACTGGTGAAGGCATGGGCAGGTAAACGTTGATTGTGACAACCTAAAACATGATTGTGCTGTGTAGTTTGCTCCTTACCTCTAAACAAATCAAATTAACATTTCATCTCAGATCTACTTTACAATTTGTAGAAGGTTAAGCTAGATGAATCCTTTTATTAATTGGTAGCACAAAATAAATGTACTCTCGACAACATAAATTAAAAACTTGTAGATATAGATATCTCTATATATATATAGATAGATAGATTTAGAGATAGATGCAGTGGGGCAAAAAAGTATTTAGTCAGCCAACAATTGTGAAAGTTCTCCCACTTAAACAGATGAGAGAGGCCTGTAATTTTCATCACAGGTATACCTCAGCTATGACAGACAAAATGAAAAAAAAAAAATCTAGAAAATCACATTGTAATCACAAGAATTTATTTGCAAATTATGGTGGAAAATAAGTATTTGGTCAATAACAAAGGGTCATCTCAATACTTGGCAATGACAGAGGTCAAACGTTTTCTGTAAGTCTTTACAAGGTTTTCACACACTGCTGCTGGTATTTTGGCCCATTCCTCCATGCACATCTCCTCTAGAGCAGTGATGTTTTTGGGCCTTCGCTGGGCAACACAGACTTTCAACTCCCTCCAAAGTTTTTCTATGGGGTTGAGATCTGGAGACTGGCTAGGCCACTCCAGGGCCTTGAAATGCTTTTTACGAAGCCACTCCTTCGCTGCCCGCGGCGGGTGTGTGTTTGGGGTCATTGTCATGCTGAAAGACCAGCCACGTTTCATCTTCAGTGCCCTTGCTGATGGAAGGAGGTTTTCACTCAAAATCTCACGATACATGGCCCCATTCATTCTTTCCATCACACGGATCAGACGTCCTGGTCCCTTTGCAGAAAAACAGCACCCAAAGCATGATGTTTCCACCCCCATGCTTCACTGTAGGTATGTTGTTCTTTGGATGCAACTCAGCATTCTTTCTCCTCCAAACACGACGAGTTGAGTTTTTACCAAAAAGTTCTATTTTGGTTTCATCTGACCTATCGACATTCTCCCAATCCTGTTCTGGATCATCCAAATGCTCTCTAGCAAACTTCAAACGGGCCCGGACATGCACTGGCTTTAGCAAGGGGATACGTCTGGCACTGCAGGATTTGAGTCCCTGGTGGCGTAGTGTGTTAGTGATGGTAGCCTTTGTTACTTTGGTCCCAGCTCTCTGGAGGTCATTCACTAGGTCCCCCCGTGTGGTTCTGGGATTTTTGTTCACCGTTCTTGTGATCATTTTGACCCCACAGGGTGAGATCTTGCGTGGAGCCCCAGATCGAGGGAGATTATCAGTGGTCTTGTATGTCTTCCATTTCCTAATAATTGCTCCCACAGTTGATTTCTTCACACCAAGCTGCTTACCTATTGCCGATTCAGACTTCCCAGCCTGGTGCAGGTCTACAATTGTGTTTCTGGTGTCCTTTGACAGCTCTTTGGTCCTTGGCCAATAGGTGAAGTTTGGAGTGTGTGACTGTTTGAGGTTTTTGGACAGGTGTCTTTTTATACTGATAAGGAGTTCAAACAGGTGCCATTAATACAGGTAACGAGTGGAGGACAGAGGAGCCTCTTAAAGAAGAAGTTACAGGTCTGTGGCAGCCAGAAATCTTGCTAGTTTGTAGGTAACCAAATACTTATTTTCCACCATAATTTGCAAATAAATTCTTAAAAAATCAGACAATGGGATTTTCTGGATTTTTTTTTCTCCATTTTGTCTCTCATAGCTGAGGTTTACCTATGATGAAAATTACAGGCCTCTCTCATCTTTTTAAGTGGGAGAACTTGCACAATTGGTGGCTGACTAAATACTTTTTTGCCCCACTGTAGATAGATTTAGAGATAAATAGATTTAGAGATAGATAGATTTAGAGATAGATAGATTTAGATATATATTTGTTTGGTTTGTTGTTATAAATTAGATTGTATATTATGAATTAATTCAAAGAGCTTGAAGAAAATGAAAGGTGACTATGTTTGTACTGTTAAAATACTCTACTGGCTTATTCTGATAAAAAAAAATCAAATGCAACAACTATTCTGTGTTTCAAAGTCTTTAATTACACAGTAAAAGTAAAAAAACAAGCAAAGGCCTCATGAAAGATTCATGGTTGATTTATAAACATCTCGTTTGCCATAACTTCTGATTTTCTTTTCCTTACTCATCACACTCCACTAACTTCAGATTTTCAAGCAACCTGCCATGTAAAAGTAAAAAAAAGAAGTAATCTCCCTTCCCCCTAATGACTGCAGCAACCTCTGTATCTTTGTAGATCCTCTGGACTATGTCCTCTTCTGCAAAGACAACAAAGTCACACCACTCCATTCCTGTAATGAAGAGCTGTCATTGGACCTGCCAATAGTAGCTGTGCTGCTTTTTTAATGTCATGTTGTCGCTTTGTAATTTCAAGTATGTACAGTCAACGTAGCTTTTGGCATTTGGGCATTTCATCGCCAACAGGCCAAAGGGTGGATTTCCAGTTTGATCAAACACAACCCCGTCAGGAGATGACCCTGACCAGGGAGCATCAGGGTGAATGACAAAGCCACAAGGCCAGTAACTGGTGTTCTTTACCCGACAATACTCCTGAATGGCAACAGGCTCCAATGCCAGGCCCCTTTTCATTGATGCTGTTTGAGCCACACCCTTTTTTATTCGCTCAGCAAGGCGTTCTGCTGAGCTCTGACCACGGACATGGAAGATGTGATCCTATTCTTCCTTACTCTGTGCCACTCTACAGAGACACTCTGCTCCCTTGTAGCAACCTCTATTTTTCTGGCCATTTCCAAATGAGTTTCTAGAGATTGCAGATGTAGCTGCTGCTGGAGAATGCACACAAACTGGCAGCTAGTAGGCTCCAACCTGTAATCATCTAGAGGTAGAGGTGGTGGTGGAGGGGCATCTGGGTGGAATAACACAATCCGGCTCACAGACACTGGGTGCTGGTAGGAGGTGGGACTGCCTTACTGAACTTTCCCAAATGCTGAGTCAACCAGTGGGACATCAGCACTGATTGCTATGGTGGTGATGAGTGGTGCAATGTCCCCTAAAAATACTTATAAACCTCAGCCACTTTAAGGACATCAGGATCAAGCACAGGATATAGCGTAAGACATAATTACCTTACACAATTAGCAACAGTCCTCTGCTTTGGCTTGGTATACATCACCACCATGTCACTGAACCGGCCAGGCTTCACACCCTATTAATAATACCATTTGTTGAAATGGTCGTTAAAAAACTATTGGGTCTCCTTCATAGTTTGTCTGGTGAATGGTGTGTTAGTGACAGAGTGTAAAAAATATAAGTTGGCTACTTTTCCAAAAATTAATCTTTGTAAAATAAGTTTGTAGGAAGAAAGGCATGAAAATCCATTCATTTATACAATTCAGTTCTGACTGACAAAAATAAACTGTAAATTCACATAGCAAATCCTTGCTTAAATGTGGTTTTGTAGTGCTCACAGACTTACCATAATTCTTGGCTTGTGCCAGCGTTGCTCCGTCTCTGTTCAACTCAGGAATGGGGGAACAGCAGCAATGTTCAGCTGGGAGTAGTGTGTAGTCTGGTACAGCAGTGCAACATTTTGGTTGCACAGTGCAGTTCCAGCCACACATGGAAAAAAAAGCGTTATCATGTTACAGTCATAAAGCAGATACTAACACATCAGCTTAAATATTACACAGAAAAAGAGAAATGACAAACCTGATCAGATTGTTTTGAGTAACTGTGGTAGTAGGCTTAGTAGACCTAATAGTAGCCAAATTATCAAGGTCATCACAATAAGAAAATAAAAATAGTATATTCCTCTTTTGTTTTTGGAACATTGCAATGTAAGGAAATTAAAAAAGATAAGTCTGAGTGAGTAGTCTATAATGTTAGCGTCTTAATTTACTGAAACCTACTTTCAAATATAGTTTGTACATCAGTACTGAACAGCATACAGATAAATGAAATTTAACATACACCTAAGAAAAACAGCCACCACAACCAGTTTCCGGGGTTTTCATGAAGGCTAGACATTTGAATGCTACCCTTACAAGACTCCATCTTGTCTTACTTACCCCAGACTTTAATGTTATAGAGTTACAGAACCTATCCTAGCCCTTTCAAATCCCAAGAAAATGGTTGGAGCAGAAGACCTGAACTATCTTCTATCCTACTCTGAGGTTGTGAGGTTTCTCATGTTTCCTCATAGACCTGTGGCAGGTTGCTCGGACGCTCACTCTCCCTGTCCGTTGATCTTTTTTGATACTGGGGACAATATTAAGTTATCATCAACACACTTAAAACTGGGTCATAGTAGTCACATAGTTGTCAAAATATCCAACGTTAGATAGCTATTAAGCTAGTAAGCTTACCTTCGTAATTACCAATGTAAGTGGAGGCGTACATTTTGAAGCCCTTCTCTCGCTTACTCCTTGGTGCTGATGTCGCAGCTTGAATGATGCATTGAACATCATTAATTGTTTCTCTGGGAAGATCCTGAAGACACGGGGTGTAGAAAGTCATTTTTCTATATAGACACTGATGGCATTGGAAACTGGAAATGCGTGTGCCCACCGTCCTCAAACCGGAAGTTGTAGACAGTCATCTTATGCAACTAGCCAATTAATGGGCCTATCTCACAACTTCCTGGTTCGGCGTTCGATTTTGCCTTCACCGGGTAAAGTGACTTCCGGTCGCGTAGTCCATGATATTTGACAATGGCGCAGTCAAAAAACAAGAGCTTCTGTTGTGTACCTCTATGCGCCAATTCCAAACAAAAACAACCGTATTTGCATTTCCACGACTTCCCAACTAATACAGACCAAAGACAGCAGTGGGTCAGGGCGATCAGACGGGATGAAGGAGTTAATTTTGTGATTCAGAACGGAGTACACTGGTCTGTAGTCGGCATTTCTCAGCGGCTGATTATACCGACGGGAGTGCTAGGCTGAATACTAGATTCAAGATTCAAGATAATTTATTGTCATTTCAGCCATATACACAGTAGCCTATACAGTGAGATGAAATAGCGTTTCCCAAGAACATAAGGTGCAACATAGAGCGACAATAATAACAACATTAAAAACAACAACATGCTACATTTAACCAGTAAAGTGACAGCGTGGAATTTGTAGTGTGGGAATATAAATATAAATATAAATATGAATATGTGTCTGAGTAGTGCGGGAATATAAATATGAATATAATAAAATAAATATGAATATTAAAAAATAAAAATACTGGAGCTGTTCCCAGTCGTTTTGACTGGAACAGCTACACCACAGCCCTGAAAAAAAACAGATGTGTATAAACGGGTGTCAGCTCGAAAAGCTGCCGCACATCCTCAAATCGCAACTTGGGAAAACCCACCAGAGAAGTGGCGAAGAAACGGTCCATTTTTGCATTGACGGCAATACAAAAATGACTTCGCCGGAAGAATGTTTACCCGGTGTGACGTCATTTCCGATTTTTGTGAGAGAGGCCTATTCTCAACAATGGCTGAGATAACCCCCACTACAAGTCTCGTTGTAGAAATACCAGAGACGAGAGTCCGACGTGTTATGTGCCATAACACCAAAAGCAGAGCGGTTATCCAAATAACAAGGACGTGTACAACACTTGCGTAACAGTCCTGGAGCTCTATATCAAAATAATATCATATAATACATAGATATCTATATCATATAATACATATTCTCACGGCCAAAAGCTGTGTGCGCCTCTAGACGATATTAAGAATCACAAACGACTTTGTCGGGTTCTCCAACGTCTGGTTCTTCCACTTCCACATCAATCTGAAGTAGACTGAACCGCGTGCTGCCTGCTGCCGGCTGCCCGCTGCCGCGCGGTGGTGCTTCGCTGCGGTGGTGCCTCGCGGCAGCCGGCGGCATGTCGCAGTTCATGTACTTCAGGGAGTCAAACAGTGGTGGCTGGGGGTATCCTCCCCAGAAGATTTCTTTGTGATTTTCACAAACAAACGAGTGAGTGAGTGAGTGAGTGAGTGAGTGAGTGAGTGAGTGAGTGAGTGAGTGAGTGAGTGAGTGAGTGAGTGAGTGAGTGAGTGAGAGAGAGATGAGAGAAGTGAGTGAGAGAGAGAGAGAGAGAGAGAGAGAGAGAGAGAGAGGAGAGAGAGAGAGAGAGAGAGAGAGAGAGAGAGAGAGAGAGAGAGAGAGAGAGAGAGAGAGAGAGAGAGAGAGAATGGGTGAGTGTGTTACGGCCAAACCATTGTGTTGGTAAACTTCACTCATAAATATATCTAGTCTGCATTAGTATGCATTTAGACAAATACAATGAAATATAAATTCCACAAAATCCATGTAAATGTGCAAACTTTTGTGTGTGGTTGTTCAAGACACACTTAAGGCATGAAACCAACATAGGTTTGCAGAGGACTACGTACAGTAAAATATGCACACTGAAGGCCTGATGCCACCATAGGTTTTCAGAGAACTATATACAGTATGTACACTGAATAGGTTTGCAGAGGACTATATACAATATGCACACTGAAGGCCTGATGCCACCATAGATTTGCAGAGAACTATATACAGTAGGCTACACTTGAAAGGGGTGGGGGGAGGTTGTGAGGGTCTGCAACCAGTGTCCACCTCACGGCAGGGGGTGGGGGGCTTGTGTTGTTGTGTTGATATAATTATGGAGGATCCTAAAGAGATTCTAAAGTAAATGCATTATTCAAATGCAATTAACATAGATTATTTCTCAAAATGAGAAAGATTATTAAATAACGTGTGTCCATAAGCAAGAAACCCCGCCCGCCTCGCCCCTCCGCTCCCAAGTGATATGCTACCTGAAACCATGGCCTGCTGTATCACATCTGCCCAATGACTAAATAGCAGTGGATGGTAATACTGTACGACAGGCTCTGATGTGAGTGACACATCCGACCGTCACGGTTATGAACTCCTTTGACATTCACCGTCATGACTACATGAGGTGCTGCGCCTCACCGATGCACTCCCCCCCCCACAATCTTTAAAACCCAACGTAGGATCTCTGACATTTAAAGGCTAACCGTTCCCCTTCACCTCCCCACCGCAACACACACACAAGTACACAAACCCATACCCACACACCACACGCATGCACAGGCACTGAGGGTGTGTTTCACTTATTAGTGCTATACTTCACTCCCTTGCTCTCTCTCCTCCCCGTGACATGCATTTACTATTGTAACACAGCTGTGTGTTATCTCTCTCTCTCTCTCTCTCTCTCTCTCTCTCTCTCTCTCTCTCTCTCTCTCTCTCTCTCTCTCTCTCTCTCTCTTCTCTCTCTCTCTCTCTCTCTCTCTCTCTCTCTCTCTCTCTCTCTCTCTCTCTCTCTCTCTCTCTCTCTCTCTCTCTCTCTCTCTCTCTCTCTCTCTCTCTCTCTCTCTCTCTCTCTCTCTCTCTCTCTCTCTCCCCTCCGGTGCACAAGGTGGCAAGAGGTATGAACGCAGTGACGGGATCTCTGTTGGACCTCATCCAGTTTATTAATTTTGAGAGAATTATTATGAGATTTTGGAGATGGTACTGGGGCCACAACGGGGGTGGATGAAAGACATATGGTTTGCTGCAGTGTTTGAAGGCGTCAATCCATGCCATGTTATGTAAGCTATAATGTGTATGTGCACGCTATTATGATCCTCTTTAGCAGGTTATCAGATCATTTTGCGACATCGATTGTGTATTTTTTGTAGACCACTGGAAGCAAATTTCAACTCACACTGTGACGCGAACAGGCCATGCCTGCGTGAAATGGATGAAATACACAGATAACATCTGAGCACATGTTGTTGATATAATTCATATTATAATTAGAAGGTTTTAGGTTTGATGCCCAATCTCCAGGCCTTCCTGTAGATACCCTCAGCCCTACCAGGTCCTCAATGAATCAACTTGAAGTCAGTTTAAGTTAAAAAAAAAAAAAAGACAGGCATGATATAAATATATTAAAGCGTTTGTCTTAATTGCCCGAAGGGTGACTGCTACAGCTAGAGTGTGATAAATGACCTCTGTCATTCCGGGTACGTTGCCTTATCCATTACACTTCTTTAGTTCAAGTGGGTAGACTTCCTAGTCCGTTAAACAGTACCTAAAACAGTACCCCCTTCCCAGGGGTCTTGATAAATATTTGTTAGTTTTGGAACCAGAACTATAAATTAACTGATACACTACGAAGAGCTAAAATTTTGGCATTGAGTGGAAATTAACTGGCTACTCACTAGCAAATCATTCTGTCTTTTTACAAGCTTTTTTGCTAACAGTTAATTTTAATAATTATTTTTAAGGTCCGGAAGTTTTATGGTAAGTAGGTGATATCTAGCAAGAAACATATTTGTAGTTGAAATGACCCCAAAATCGACCCCAAAAAGTATCTGAATATTCCCCAACATTTAAGAATTATGTTCAAATATTTCTCAATAAGCAGTTTATGAATAGCTGGTCATTTCTTTTCTTTTTTACATTTACAGGAAACCAATACAAAGTTAATTGATAGCTAACAAACGCCTTATTCCAAGGTCAGCCGTGTCCTCTTAAATAGATGATAATTAACAAGTTACATCTTAGAAATTTATTGGAAATTAAAGACCAATTATTGGATAATAATATTGTATTTCACAATATGCAGATGATAATTAGCGGGAACTAATTGCATATACATTTCTACAAAGTTAATTGGTAAGGCTTAATTAGACTCAAATGCTTAATATCGAGGTATAATACACCGTTGTCTCTCAGTCTTACTTACCTGCTTGTGATGGGAAATCAGTGTAGGCTAAGAGGTCTTCTATGGTCCAGAATGACCGACCTGAGCCCTAATGCAACCCGGAAATGAGTTTTACAGATCGGGAAACAAGCAGAGATATTAAAGACCTGGTGGAAGTTCAAGAGGAGAACGATTAAAGGCGGTATTTAATGGACCTTACAAACCTTATAATTAGAATGGTACTCAAAATGATGTTTGACTGTTAAAAATGGTAGCTATGTTGGATATAATATAGTAGTCTAACAGAAGAAGGCCAAAATAACATAAAGACCTAATGGGAATAGGCTTACCTTAATACAGTGTTCCTCAAAGTGGAAGGCACAGGGATACAGGTCGATGAGATGGAAGAGGTAACATTGAGGGGGGAATGCTAAATTGTACACTGCGTAAAAACAAAGTGCATGCAGACCGAACAATAAGAAATGTGTTGTATACAAGTTGTAAATAATTGAATAATTGATCATTTAAATAAATTCCACATCTTATCGTTAGAAATTCTAGAACTATTCATCTGGTACTCTATACCTCATTCAAATAAATATGCAGCTTACAATGATTATTGCACTCAACAACAGGAATGGTCAATACACAGAGCATGGAGAATGCTGTTCTGTCTGGCACACCTTAGAATATGTGACTATTACCTAGCCAGCGGAACCTGGTTTATGCAATAAACAAAACGATTACTGTCAGATCCGCTGCCACAGGAAAGCTCGTTATGGCAACGTCTGCGCAATGGTTAGATTTAAAAGCCGGCTCAATAATTTGTCTTTGCATTAGTAAATGACTGAAGTGCACTAAATCCTCATTTGGGTTTGTGTAAACTAATCTTTACATAGAACTCAATATCTTAAGCATCGTGAATGATGCAAACATTACAATCATGAATGTTCCTCATCTCAGTGTCACACTCCTATCACAGGAACCTAGAATCAATATGTTCGCGATAATATAACATGTCCATGTATAACATACAGGATATATGCGTGCATGTTACCAAAAATGAAATGGATATAATGGATATAATGGATGGATATAAACAAAAAATGGGGGGCCGGGGGCATTCAGAACAAAAATAGAGCTCTTTAAAAAATGTGTTGTGTAATAAAATGCATAATTTGTGTTATTTCTCAAACAGAATATAGCCCAACCTCACAAAATACCAAAAGAGCATCAAAAGTGTTTTGGAAAGTTAAGCCCATGCGTTGATATACACCTAGGAACACTGATTTCAAACATGGTTCAGAAACGTTGCAATAGCTCATTTCTTTCTGGCGACTGGGTTGCTTTACCGCCCCCTATTGTACTAGAGGATGTATAGCAGGGACTAGTGGCTGTCCGTTTTCCGGACAATGACCATCTCTTCACACTAGGGCTCAATCAGACATCAAACTGATTTTGTACAGGGGAGCTGGCAGGGAAATTAGGGCATTAGGACATAACATGTCGGGTTGGTAATGTGTCGTTTACGCAAATTTTTGGGCTAATGTTGTGATAATGTTATAAGAAACTACAAATATGTAACTTGCTAATTATAACCTACTTATCATGAAACTGACCACCTGGAATATAAGTGCAAATTTGTTTTATTTTGGTATTCATGAAATAACCAGCGATTTATTGTCTTCTAATTTGGAAATAGCAAAATATAATTATTAAATAATGATTGTGTAATATTTCGATAAATGCTGGGGTCATATGGGGGTCATTTCAAATAAGGTGTTTTCTCATGATCGCCTCCTTCCCTTCACCATCTGTGGACCTGCAAAACGAATTCCACACACACACTCTCATTTGTGTATGGGTTTTGTCTCTTGCTTCTGCTTCTCAATCAGAGAAGTCTCGATGGACGACCAGAAGGCAATGGAGAGAGGAACATCTGAGTCAAAAGGGATAAGACGCCAAAGGAAATACAGTCTCCCTCCCACCCTCTAACCTTCATCTCTTAACCCCCACCCCCACCCCCACCCCACTACACCCTTGTTAGCATGGCCCCGGACCTATTTCCATACAAACGACATCTTCAGAACCTTCAAAGGCTTGAATAATTGACAACAAAGGAAGTGTTGTGATTGCGGAGCGAGGCCGAGTGTTCAATGTTTCATATGTTGCTTCCCCGCTAATTACCGCTGAACACTGTGGCGGCCCCTCGAGCACATGTGGTGCACACATCCATGACCCACCCCCCCCATCCCTTGGTTGGGTCGGGTCGGGGGGTGCAATGGGGGGCGGTGGGTGTTTATACGTTGTGCTTTTGGCGGAGATCACCTCCAGCCATGTGGTAATTGGACAGCAGTGAATGCTCGTTGACCTGTGTGTTGACGTTACCCCGCTGCCAGGGCCTGCCTTGTTGGACCACAGGAATGAACTCCGAAGCGCCGTTCACTCATGTCATTTTGTCCAAAATGAGATTGTGTGGGCTGTGGTTTTACGCAAATTGAACCTGTTGAAAAAGGTTTTTTTTTTTAAGGAAGGGAAGGTTTAGTGGTAATGCCGAGAGGGAGAGAGAGAGATAGCGAGAGAGAGGGAATGAAAGTGTAGAATGTTGGTGTTTTTTAGTGTCTCTCTGTGTTCACAATTCTTTAGTATGGGGACAGGCCAGTGCCTCTCCAACTGATAAGAGGTGTTATTTCTAACAATTCCCAATTTGTTTATGTCCCAAAAAAGATGAACCAACCTTATCAAGGAAGACGCTGCATCTATTTTCAGTGTTGGGCAAGTTACTTCAAAAGCCTAATGCATTATTTATTACTTGTTGTCATTCCAAAGTAATTAGTTACATTTCAATATTACTGTCTTTGAATTGTGAGGCATTACACTACTTTTACATGACTTTTGGATTACTTTCACAAAAAGAACAGGAAATATGGATTTGGTGTTCTGAATAGATTTTCTTGTGTTCAATGCAGCTCATCATATCAGCAGGAGGTGATATGGTATGGCATAATGACTAAGTAAGGCTTAAGGCTAACACAAGTACAATATAATTGTGGCAGTTATGGCACATGGTGTAATACAGTTGCGTCACTAGGCTGTTTTATTCAGGGCTAAAGTCCCAGATATTATTTAATTAGCCCAGAATATAATTTTGGGGTTAAAAAAATGTTTTTTTTTATCTTTTCAATATTTATTGGTATATTTACTGGTAACTATGGAGTGCATTAATTGAATTCAGTCTAGAAGTGATGCAATTATTCTAGTCACTATGGTAGTTAGTTATTTAGAAAGAAACATGGGGTTTCCAGGGACATCTCAAAATAAAGTTGCCTAGTCCTTCTAGATAGTCCTGTTTAACAGTTTAAAAAAACCCCCACTGTTTACCACCTCAAGTGAATTAACCTATCGTATCCCCAGTCAGATTCATATATATACTGTTACACACACACACACACACACACACACACACACACACACACACACACACACACACACACACACACACACACACACACACACACACCATATAATATATATTACAAAACAACACACAACACACACATATATATATATATATATATATATTTATATATATATATAATATAATATATATATATATATATATATATATATATATATATATATATATATATATATATATATATATATGTATGCGTAAGATCTGTCTCACTTGTATTCATTTTCCTTGGAAATAACTTGAATTGAACTTTAAATGTTTGGGGATAAGCAGCACAGCAGTCAGGTAGCTATTTAAAGCTATAATAAATGGCATAATTTGTTTATTTAGGTTAAGCATTATAAAAAAATGTGCATGCAGAATAAAGCATAGAATCTTTTTCGCAGTTTCATTCTCCCGTTGGGATAAGCCCCGGATATTCATGAAACCTACATTTTGACTTTTGGTCATTTCGAATCGCCCCTGCCTGCTTCACAATGGCTGGCTATGGGCATTCACAAAATTGTCCTTAAAACAACCCCAAACATTCGTTTTTAGAAATGTGCAACTTACCGAGTGGTGGGTGGTGTTTGTTGATGTTCCAAATCAAGTATCGTAGCGAAATACGATTTCTGTCGTGTTTCATTTGGCATTTTGTAAATCCATTGATTTCGGTTGGAGGACTCATTGCTTGTTGACCCGGAAATGGAAAGGTGGGCTGGTTGTAGTCTTTTCGCTCCGTTCTAGCCCTATTGTTGAGATGGAGAACCGAGCGAAAAGACTATAATCAGCCCCCCTGGACTCTGCTGCTGCCATGATCTTCTCCTCACGTCGGGAGGCTGCACCTCAGCACCTACACTAAGGCCCTGTCCACACGGGCGAAAACAATCTTTCCCCTCCGTTTTCCTTTGATGCGTTTCAGGAATATCTCCATAAAGACGGGCTCCTTGCGAAAAACACATCAAGCTCTAGAAACGCTGTACTAAATATTCAAGGTTGTCATGGTCTGCCCCTGGTTTTTCCATTCACCGGCCTGCCACCCTGATCTCCCCTAATTAACCCAACCACCTTCACCTGTGATTACTCTATATAAATCCTCTCTCTCCACTCAGTCTCTGCCAGATTGTCTCTCTTTACTCACAGAGCTTTCCCGCAACTCCTGAACTGTTTCTACAACGCTGATCCTGCCTGTTCTTGAACCCTCGCCTGTTTGACCACCCGCCTGTTGTCGAGTCCCTGCCGGCCTGTCCGCTTCTCTGTTTCCTGCTTCTCTCCTGCCCGACTACCCGCCCGCCGACGGAATCCCCAGCCTACCTGATTGCCTGCCGGTCCCCGAACTCTTGCCTGCCCCTGTTTACTCTGCCTAGCCGATCCTGATCATCTGTGTAAACAATAAACCTTCGGACTGCCCTGTCACCATTGTCAGTCTGTGCACTTGGGTCCTGCCTAACCCCCCTGTTACAATGGTGCTGGTTCTCCATAAAAAAGAGCACATCAAGCCTGTGCGCATCCAGCCTGCGCGCTGTATACAAACATTCAGTCGAGGAGATTAAATCTTTTGAATTGAGCAGAAATACTATTTCATGTACAGTTAGTAATTAAAAATACCAAGGGGCTGTTATTTTTTTAAACAGCCCAAAATTCAATTCTAACACGTAACCGCTTCGGTCAGTTTTTATTTGAATCCACCCTGGGAACTTTTTTCGGAAAGTGTATTTTTGGGCACCGGATACACCCGATCCGTCTGGACGGTTGGCCCAAGATCATGCGGTTTCACCAAATAATCAGCTCTGTGTGGACGAGGGCGCTTACGAATCCGGAGTGCTCCGGGAGAAACGGAGCAATACCACCGGAAATTTTAGCGGCAGTATAGAGTCAAAAGTCAGACCATTCTGCTTTGGCAATGAGTTGTAACTGGTCATTTAACAACATTTTGAAAACTAAAAACCGGAAACTAGGCTGATTCGCAAACGACTCGACTGAACTGGGAGAAAACTCTACTGAACTGGGAGGAGTCGTTCGTGAATTGTTTGTTCGTTCAGCCTGGTGTCCGGTAGCGGTAAATCGCATCATGGAATGCACGCCATTGCACGGTTCTCCAGCTGAGTCAGTCAGACTCAGTGGAGTTAGTGCTACCGGAAACTCGACTGAACGAACGAACAAACAAACCTAATTACGCGAACTGGGTCACGGAAACGAGTCATTAAATCCACCACTAATGTAAATGTGGAGGAGAGAAGCGGGTCAAGGAGGAGGGTGGGGGTGTGGCCTGAGCAGCTTGCGGCCACTGTACCATGCGCCCTGTTTACAGTGCATGTATCACAATGGAGAGGCGCACACAGCCTTTGGCCGTGTTCTGTAAATATTCTAGAACACTCCGGGTGCTCCGGCGGGAGTCCTTGAGCTCTTTATCTAGATAATATCATATAATGCATAGATATCTATATCATATAATAATTATTATCACGGCCAAAAGCTGTGTGCGCCTCCAGACGATATTATGAATCACAAACGACAGCGTCGGGTTCTCCGACTTCTCTGGTTCTTCCACTTCCATATCAATCTGAGACTGAACTGCTGCTGCCTCGCGGCAGCGGGCCGCGGGTAGCGGGGCTCCGGCGGGAGACAATCGCGGGCAACAATCCGTTTCTCCTCCATGTCGCAGCTCATGTACTTCAGAGAGTCAAAGCCAAACTTTCTTTCCCCCAATTCCTTCTCAACCATGGCTGAGATAACCCCAACTACAGTCTTGTTGTGGAAATACCAGAGACGTCAAAGAACCAACGTGTTATGCGCCATAACACCAACAGCAGAACGGTTATCCAAATAAAGAAGTTTACACACACACACACACACAGACACAGACACACACACACACACACACACACCACACACACACACACACACACACACACACACACACACACACACACACACACACACACACACACACACACACACACACACACACACACACACACACACACGTGGCGCTTGCAGGTCGTAGCTCATTGTCTCATTGGCAGGCCATATTCTCTGGGCGGGCAAGGCAGAGAAAGGGGAGGTACATGGTCCCTTATGACGACATATGGGGCCACAGTCCAAATCAGCGTGCCTGAGCTTCCATTTTTTCAAAGGCGAGCAGGATACCTAGTGCTCGTTTTACACCAAACACAAGTTTTAGCTACTGGGTGTGTGTGTATGCGCGTGTGTGTGCGCTTCGGTGTATGTGTCGCTGCCTTTGTCTTGACATGCGGTGTGTGCACGTGTGTGTCCGTGTGTGTGTGTGTGCGTGTGTGTGCCTTTCCGTGTAAGTTCGTGCTCATGTACGTGTGTGTGCGGTCTGTGCATGCAGTGTGTATGTGCGTGCTCACGGTATATGTATGCCTTTGTGCGTGCTGTGTGTGTGTGAGAGCTGTAGGCTGCTTGGCACATGCACACTGACCAACTTGAGTAACTGGTGCGAAAGGCCTGCTATTAAAGCAGTAAGAATACATTTATTTTACCTTTTATTTTACTGCAAGTGACCTGGGCTGTCTGTGAATGGCCTGATATTCATTCCCCTTTTTTCACCTTTTTCTTCTCTTTTTTACAGTTATACTTCAAAATACTGAAATACGTAGTAGTATTGTTATAGAGATTGTTTGACGTTGTTTGACGTATAGAGATTGTTAGTGCTTTACACTTGGTTCTATCAACATCCTTATTGTACCGACAGCGATATATTGTCTCACCTTCTTCTGGCAAGTCTACTCGTTGTAAGTCACTTGGATAAAAGCATCTGCTAAATGCCATACAAATAAAAGGAATTAGATGTTTTTTCTTCGTAAAATCCCAGCATGTATAAATAAAGCTAAGGTATATATATATATATATATATATATATATATATATATATATATATATATATATATATATATATACAGAGTATCAACACATCGTGGACATCGTCTCGACGGGGAGGAGTGCGGCATTAATTGTACAATACAAACACTTGCGCATAACAAAACCCACCACCTATCACCCCCTCTCACCTCCACTGCATGATAAGATAGGTAGATAGATAACAACTTCATAAATGGGGCCTAAGTCATTGCTAAAGTAAAGAGAAACAGAACAAACAGGGCGAAACGGAGGGTATAAACAATATAATCATGAATTATAAAGTGGCTGTTAGTATGTGTCTTTTGTAACTTAAAAGCCAATAATTACAGCAGTAATGTTTCATATAAATTAAATGTTACTGTATGACCTTAGGTTTATTTGTAAGTGCTGTGATTTCCGAAGCAAAAGCATCTAAATGCTATTGCTTGGGCTTCCATTTCCTTCAAAAATCGGGAAATAATTCCCACAGGAGAAACAATGCATCGTCATTGGAAGAGTTTTACGTTGTTTTGTTAATTATTTGCCGTGTTCGTGC
>OLKM01001813.1:47723-50453 GCA_900291075.1 Melanogrammus aeglefinus | reverse complement strand
CCACACACACACACACACACACACAACAATCTAGACTCTACACACAACACCACAACACAACCAACACAGACACAGACACACACACAGACAAATACACTCTACACACAGCTGTTGGTGGATGATGCAGAAAAGCAGCTGACGGTGAAAATCCTGCTTTTTTTTCCTCAATTGGTTCTCTCTCTCTCTGTCTCTGTCTCTGTCCCGATGTCTCTCTTTTGCGCTCTCTCTCTCTTCCTCTCCTCATCTCTTCTCTCTCCTCTCTCTCTCATCTCCTCTCTCTGCTCTCTCATCTCTCGTCTCGCACTCTCTCACTCTCTCTCTCCTCTCTGTCCCTCTCGCTCTCTTCTCTCTCTGGTCTATTTGGTAGGTTATGGATCCCTGGAGACTCTGTGGCCTCCTGTGCACAGTGGAACCAAGCCAAGACCTTCAGTGGTAGCTCAGGTGTGTGTGTGTGTGTGTGTGTGTGTGTGTGTGTGTGTGTGTGTGTGTGTGTGTGTGTGTGTGTGTTTGTGTGTGATCCAGACCACATGTATCTGTGACAGAAGAGATAGGAACCTAACGAGGGAGAAGCAGAGAGAGAGAGAGAGAGAGAGAGAGGAGAGAGAGAGAGAGAGAGAGAGAGAGAGAGAGAGAGAGAGAGAGAGAGAGAGAGAGAGAGAGAGAGAGAGAGAGAGAGAGAGAGGGAGGGAGGGAGGGAGGGAGGGAGGGAGAGAGAGGACGGGAGACGGGGGGTAGAGAAGGAAAGGGAGCGATGCTCAGCAATACAGCCAACACTTTCACAAAGGTGTGTGTGTCGATGTGACACTGCATTGCAAGGTAAAAGGGCGGGGTCAGGGCTATTACTCGCCGTGTTAAACAACGCTGTATGAATTGTTTGAAATGTTTTTATATATATATATATATATATATATATATATATAAATAATAATGTTTTTTTTCTTCAAAATATCAATATTTTGATCTAGAAATCGATACTGATATCGGCACACAAATATTGCGATATATTGCTATTTCAATTTTTTGACACAGTACTAGTCAGGGCAAGCTGAGGTCTGGGTTGAAGCCCTGGTCAGGGGGCGGTATTGTCGGGCTGATCCAATCAGGAATGAGAGTTTTTCTGTGAAAAGAAAAGGAAATGGGAAAAAAAAGGAAAAATCAAAAACACTGATTAAATAGATGACCTCCAATTTATTGAAATATTACATGACAAAAAAACTGAAACTTTGCTGACACTTTTATTGTGGAACAACTTGGAACCATCTCAAAGGATTACAACCCTAACGGCTGTGTCTGTGGAGCGGTTGGTTGGTATCGAGCACGCAGGTCGTGGCTCTACCCTGGTGGCCCCCCCTACATACCCTACCTAGTGCCTGGAAGCCACTGGCCCAACCGTTGGCTATCTGAAAGTGTTTGGGGAGCATTGGACGAGCTCGGGAACAGATCTGTTCCTTGTTCAGCTGTGGTGGAAGCTTTTGGAACCACGCGGATGGTGTCCGGTCCGATTCAACATGCAAAGTGTGAGAGCGCTGGCGGTCTGAGGATTGGAGCCATTGGATACTCTGATTAGTTGTGTGCTGCTAGCTGGTTGAACCAAGGATCAGAGCGGTTTGTGTGGGAGGGTGGACTAGCGTTGGCAATAGTCTTTGTGGTGTGTTTCATTGCAACTTTTCTGCTGAACGGATCAGACGAAAGGCAACAGAGTGATCGGGTAAAGGCAGTTGGCCGTTTGTTTGTGTCTGAGCGGTGTGTGGGCCCCTTTAGTCTGACCAACGGGCAACTCACTGGATGTTTTGGCTCAGGTTGTTGCGATTCCTCGCTATTAAACGACCAGCGTTTGTTTTTTTTATTGAAATAAAGATCAGCCACCTAGCCCTACCTCGATGGCTCTTGCTCGGCCTCGTGTTGTCGTATTGGCTGTTGTGTGTACGGATGTGTGTGCGTTTTGTGCTTTATTAATTTCAATGCAAAATAATCCTGCCTTGTTGAGTCTTTGCTGTTTAGTTCAGCAATGTTATCGCTGGTATATGCATAATCGCGTGAACCCCCAATAGAGGGCAGCGAATGCAGACTCAGATTTAATTGTATACTGTTGAATAAATAAAACGAAAAGTTCATGATTTCCACAATCGTCTCTGTTTGTCATTTATTAAACATTGAGCTTACTCTAAAGGACATAGCTTGAACACAAACCAGCTTGCTTTGGACTTGAAAGTAAACACAACCCCTATGTACACAACCTTAGAGAGGGAGATGTAAAACACAGCGGTTTTTTTCGAACATAGAAAAAAAAAGGAGGAAAAACAAGTCCCTTTTGTTTTATATTAGTCCTGTTTGTGTTTTTTAGGGAAAATTGGATACGTCAAATGAAAGAAAGAAAGAAAGAATGCATTTCTTCTCGTGGCAGTGAGTTTGCATGCTCCTCTGTCTTCACACCTCTGGAACTCTTTAGCATACAGCTCTTACTGCTGCGCTTCCATTTCCCATTCGGCAGCAATTACTACTCTACATAGCACACACACTCACACACACACACACACACACACACACACACACACACACACACACACACACACACACACACACACACACACACACACACACACACACACACCACACACACACACACACACACACACACACACGCACACACACACACACACACACACACACACACACACACACACACACACACAGACACACACACACACACACAAACACTCACACACACAC
>OLKM01001813.1:35223-42723 GCA_900291075.1 Melanogrammus aeglefinus | reverse complement strand
CCTCCGCGGTCTCCATTTTGACGAGCTCGCAAACCCCCCGGAATTCCCCGCCACAGCAGAGACTTTGGGAAAGTAACTTCCTCGGAAAACCACAACAATGTAGTAGGCTGTGTTTCAGGACTTCATCCGGGGGTCAGCGAGGGGGTTGGGGTGCGTCTCAGTCAGTGCTATCCAGCGGCAGAGACATCATTGGTACGGCCACAGCAGCTCTGTAACTAGTCCGGTTTCTGTTGCGGCAGATAAGAATCCGTCTCTCGGTGGCCAATGTTTTAGAAGTGCATTCGGAAGCCACCCAGGAAACAGGAGTTTCCCCCCTAATCAAAAGTTCAATTAACCTTGGATCACTGGGAACGCGGAAGCTAATTGGGAGTCGCTGGATACACTGCCCCCCCCCCCCCCCCACTCCCCCGCCCCCCTCTTCCTCCTGCCTTATTTCAGCTCACCAGGCATTGAGGCGCTAACCATCTGCAGACTTTGTGGCATGACACCTCCGACATATTTCAAATTATCTAGGGTAAGTAAAATAAGGCAATAAACAATTGACGGACAAAGGGCAACGTTTAAATTGTACCCATAACGGAAAAAATGGCGGATGTTATGTTAAACCACCACTGCTTAGCCGTAGCTCCCAGATCAAGTTCTTCTTAGCATTTTGTGAGACGGTAAAGGAGTAATCGGTTTTATTTATACGCTTTTTTGAAACAAGCTTGTAGGATAAAAAAACGGATGATTAACGAAAAATCTGCATTTCTATTTTAAAAGATTTATGAGTCCACCGAATTCACATGTGCTCTGGTGCCACGGAAGATCACCAGTTCATTATTTTTCCCTCGCATTCCCAGCGGGTTGTGTGTGTCTCTCTTTCTCTTATCTCCTTGAGAGGGTGAAAGATATTATAATCTGTCACCCCAATAGCCTTAAGCCCTGGTATGGCCGACTGGGACAACTTTTTGTTCCCGATAATCCTTGCACCCAGAGATGGGAGGTCATGTTTGTCAAGATGTGTGCTGAGCTAACATGAACTCCCTGGCTTAATTTTGAATTAAAAATGCATCCATATTTTTTTTGGAACTGCCCATCTCTGGAGATTTGCTGTAAACAAGTATGAAATGAAGTGCCTTGTGGAAACGTTTGAGGCCGGGGCTGTGCGGCGTGTATAGAAACTGGAGAAATTAGTATTTCTTCTATAGAAAGAGGGTTACCAGAGTGGCGCTGGCGACAATCCACATTCCCTCCGTATGCACTGGGGCTAAAGACCAGCACGTGTTAAGGTAGTGATAATGAAGTGTGGGATGGCCTCCACACAACACCTGACTCAGTATGTAAAGTTAAAACTATGAGAGGATTGGCTGCTGGAGGATTTGAAATATAAGGGAACAATTAAAGAATTTGAATGCATGGCGGTGTGCTGTATTCATACGCAGACATGAGGGGATGCTAATCTTGTTATTTGTCTTCTATTAACGGTTGTTTAGTTCAAATTGAAAGGTTGAATCTATACATAAAAACGGCCACACTGGGAAAGACAAATATAAAAATTATAGAACATTTCCTTACGAAAATCCTCATGTTTGTCATTTGCGCAATGCTTCGCTTCCAAAAGGTCATACAGAGGTCACATTGTACCCATATGAAAAGGCAACATTACCAAATACCCCCTCAAGGTAATGGCAGCTATATAAGGTGTGGCTATGAAGTAAATCAGGATTGTAATTGCTGAATGATATTCACCTTCACACAGAAGCCCTGGCTCTTTACACACACTTGATTTGACTTGCCAAACATGAAGGTTCCTCTGTTAATCTCTTCATAACGTTAAGAACAGGAAGAATAATCACACGTTTACGCATAATATCCTTTCAGCGGCTCAAGGCTAAATCCAATTGGACAAAAAGCGACAAACCAACACATCGGAAAACTTGCACCTTGATATTATAGACACTGAATATATCTATCTAATGTTATGCATTTGTATCCACCTTAAGTTCAGAAAGGGAATATAACTACATCTTTTGGGGGCATTTATTCTTGAGCCTGCCTATAATTCTGATATCTTCCCCAGCCCAAACCAGATGGCCCTGAACCTCATTACGCAAGTTGGGCATGGCACAGTTTTGGTGGCAAGTTGTTTCCTTTACAGCGCTAACTTCACAACAAGGGTGGGTGGGGGCGCTTGTTGAAACCCCGAAAAATAAATGTTCCTCGCCGATTTATCCTAGCGCCATCAGGCAGCCGAGGCAAGGCGCTTTACACTCTATACGTTACATCAGTGGACAGCTTGACCAAAGCCATCAGCCCCTCCCCTCCCTAGAGCCACCATTGCCTCCCTTCCAATGACAAATGGTGTGGGGTCGGAAAGCAGTACCCCTTATCAGCCCCCATTATCCACCGGCAGCCTGGTCCAGACAGAGGCCAGATTTGTATCACACTGTATTGGATTTAGTAATTTCCTTTTCCAAGACGAATGGACAGAGATACGAGCGGGGCTTATTGTCTTCGACCTCAGCCGTGATTATTACTTATGATCCATTTAGTATTTTGGCGTCCTGTTGAAAAAGCCCCCCTGGTTATTAATCTCGCCATGGTTCAGAAGGAATTGGGGGACAGGAACTTTGGCTTTGCCTCCCTGAAGTACATGAACCA
The DNA here is from genome assembly GCA_900291075.1 of Melanogrammus aeglefinus. Taxonomy (NCBI): domain Eukaryota; kingdom Metazoa; phylum Chordata; class Actinopteri; order Gadiformes; family Gadidae; genus Melanogrammus; species Melanogrammus aeglefinus. The sequence continues at coordinate 40,080 of OLKM01001813.1, read as the reverse complement.
CGACATGGAAGAGAAAGGGATTGTTGCCCGCGATTGTTGCCTTTCATGAGCAAGGTCTTTTGATGCTGTCCGAGCATCAAGAATCAAAGTACTTTCCTGTCTCTAGTGTTCCTCCTCCTAATACCAAAAGAAAGATTTATTCACATGACAAGCTGGTCGTCGCGGAATACGGACATCTCGTCAAATTTTTTTGGAGTTCTATACTCTGCTTTGCTCAATAAGTAGCACTAACGTTATAGCTTAAACCGCGAAAGAACCCAATTTGAGGGGCATTTTATATGCAGTGTCAATCATCAAAGAAAAGCAAAGACTTCAATAAAAGATTCCATAACAGAAATGACTTTTTTTGTGGTGGGGTTAAATTAAATGTTTAAAGGTCCCATGGCATGAAAGTTTAATTTCATGAGTTTTTCTAACATTTAGATAAGTTCCCCTAGCCTGTCTATGGTCCCCTAGTAGCTAGAAATGGTGTTAGGTGTAAAACGATTACTAGGTATCCTGCTCTGCCTTTGAAGAAAAAAAAAGCTTGGACGGTCCAATTTCGAATTTGGCCCCTTATGTCGTCATAAGGGGCCAAATTACCTCCCCTTTCTCTGCCTTGCCCGCCCAGAGAATTTGACAATGAGCTACGACCGTGCGAGCGCCACATGTGTGTGTGTATGTCTGTGTGTGTGTGTGTGTGTGTGTGTGTGTGTGTGTGTGTGTGTGTGTGTGTGTGTGTGTGTGTGTGTGTGTGTGTGTGTGTGTGTGTGCGTGCGTGTGTGTGTGTGTGTGTGTGTGTGTGTGTGTGTGTGTGTGTGTGTGTGTGTGTGTGTGTGTGTGAATACACACACAATAATGCAAGTGTTCTTTGTTATTTGGATAACAGTTCTGCTGTTGGTGTTATGGCGCATAACAATTCGGGTTCTCTGACGTCTCTGGTATTTCACAACGAGACTTGTAGTTGGGGTTATCTCAGCCATGGTTGAGAAGGAATTTGGGGACTGGAACTTTGGCTTTGCCTCCCTGAAGTACATGAACCACGCCATTGGAAGAGAAAGGGATTGTTGCCCGCGATTGTAACTTGCCGGAGCCCCGCATGCCGCTGCCTGCTGCCTAGGCACCACCGGCGCGAGGCACAACCGGTGCGAGGCACCACCTCGCAGCGATGGTGCTTTGGCGCTGCCCACTGCCCGCTGCCCGCTGCCCGCTGCCCGCTGCCCGCTGCCCGCTGCCCGCTGCCCGCTGCCCGCTGCCCGCTGCCCACTGCCCACTGCCCACTGCCCACTGCCCAATGGCTGCCTGCTTCCGAGGCAGCGGTGCCTCAGCAGCAGCACCCCAACATATAGAGCCACCGCAGCGAGGCACCACGGCGCGGCCACGGCAGTGGTGGCTTGGTGCTTCCCGCTGCCCGCTTTCGTGGCGGTGGTGTCTCGGAGGCGGGCAGTGGTTCTCCGGCGGGAGACAATCGCGGTCAACAATCAAGGGGAACAATCCCTTTCTCCTCCGTGTCGCGGTTCAGTCTACTTCAGATTGATGTAGAAGTGGACGAACCAGAGACGTCGGAGAACCCGACAATCATTTGAGATTCATAATATCGTCTGGGGGCGCACACAGCTTTTGGTCATAATATATATTATATGATATAGATATCTATACATTATATCATATTATTTAGATATAGAGCTCCAGGACTCACGCCGAAGCACCCGGAATGTTCTAGAAAATGTACAGAACAGGGCCAAAAGCTGTGTGCGCCTCCGGATGATATTATGAATCCGAGCCATTGCGTTACATCCTCTGTAAACACTAGTGCATGGTACTGTGGCTGCAAGCTGCTTAGGGCCACATCCCCAACCTCCACCTTGAGCCACCTCTAAAAAACGGCACGTTTGTGGAAAGCTGATTGTGGGACTGGCTCATAGTGGCTGTAAATCTGCACCAGGGCTGAATTTCTTGAATGTATTCTGTAATAAGGGCCCGCTAACACATAGTATATCATCCAGTATAACATCCCTAAAGTAGCATGCCATGGGACCTTTAAATGCTTTAAATACTCATACATACTATTTTTCGGTCCATCTTGTATTTAGCGCCAAATTTATCTCTCAAATAGAGTAAAATGGAGGACTATGGCAGCTAGTAAATATGTATCGTAAAAAGCACTCTGATTGGCTTAGGATACAGCCAATGAGGCACAGTGAAACAGATGCGTGCATAGTGGGGTATCAGTCTTTAAGCAGTGTTCGGTTCAACACCTTAGCACTGCACAAAAGAAGAATACCACAAAAAACAACAACTGAAATGGTCCCACCGATGCAGCGAGGGGGAATCCCTCCACCGAACCTAGGAAGAACATCAGCCAGTGGGAGGAAATGACCTGCGTCGCTATGCCGTCACGCTCGGTTTAACAACAACATAGAAGCTCTAACCTTCTCCCAGAAAGTACCTGCTCCCCCTCCCCCCGTCTTTGTAGAAATCATGTATGTGGGCAGACATTAACTCTAACCCCCGGTCCCCCCCTGTTGTGGTTTGCGGCGTTTATTCCAGCGCTAAATCTCTTTACAGTACCACTAGGTGCTTTGGATAAATGGAATGCAGCAAATGACATATGTTACACACACTCTCTCTCTCTCTCTCTCTCTCTCTCTCTCTCTCTCTCTCTCTCTCTCTCTCTCTCTCTCTCTCTCTCTCTCTCTCTCTCTCTCTCTCTCTCTCTGTACAAATCCCAGGGCTTGTGAACGACTGAGAGGGCAAACGGAGGAAGGGGGTGGTGATGGTGATGGTGTGAGTGTGTGTGTGTGGGTTTGTGGGTGTCGGGGGGCGCGCAGATGAAAGCTGTGTCAGGTAATTTCACACTCTGCGCAGATGAGCAGTCATGTTGGCAGCCCCGAGGCATGGCAGGCACTAAACTCCCGTACCTGTCTCACTAGGCACCTCTGTCTGCGTGTGAGTGTGTAAGTGTGTGTGTGTGTATGTGTATGTGTGTGTGTGTGTGTGTGTGTGTGTGTGTGTGTGTGTGTGTGTGTGTGTGTGTGTGTGTGTGTGTGTGTGTGTGTGTGTGTGTGTGTGTGTGTTTGAAGGGGGGTGGGGGAGGGCATATAGAGGGAACACCTTCTGGAAATGCTGGCGTTAAATAAGCTATTTAGAAATGGGAGGGTGCCGATAGGAGGGTAGTTATGTGCTAGGGGGTCTGTGAGAGATTGAGAGAGAGAGAGAGAGAGAGAGAGAGAGAGAGAGAGAGAGAGAGAGAGAGAGAGAGAGAGAGAGAGAGAGAGAGAGAGAGAGAGAGAGAGAGAGAGAGAGAGAGAGAGAGAGAGAGAGAGAGAGAGAGAGAGAGAGAGAAAATAAAAGCTTGGTTGTGACAAACCTGTGTAGGTTCTGGGTGACGATTACACTCTGTGGCAGACACGCACCCTGTGCAACAACGGCCACGCACCTCACCTCTCAGGGCCCACCGAGGGGCCCGACAGGGACCGGTGGAGGGTGAGTGGGGGTTGGGGGTGTCTCGCTCTCTCTGGCTCTCCCTCTCCCAGCTGTGTTGCTGTGGGGACCATAACAGGGCTCATGTTTAGGACGGAAGAGGACCCGTCATCTTGTCAAGGTCCCCCCTCGGATATCCTGTAATTACTCCCTGTGTGTTAGTGTGTGTGTGTGTGTGTGTGTTTGTGTTTGTGTGTTTGTGTTAGTGTGTCAGTGTCTCTATGTGTGTGTGTATGTGTCAGGGTCTGAGTGTGTGTTTATGTGTTTGTGTGTGAGTGTGTGTGTGTGTGTGCGTTAAGCCATATACAGATTTTGCTACTCGAATGGACTGGGTCACTTGTCTGAATGTACACGGTCTTTCAGAGAATCAAGTAATGGCCGGAGCATGGCAGACTCCGCCACGCTAGGTGGCGCTGTAGCCCTTTCAACAAGTGGTAGTAGAGTCACTGGCTGACCTCTTTACGTCAACAGCAACAACAAACGCAGCATTCGAGAAAGATGTTTTCAGTAGAAAGCTGTCAGTTCACTTCGGGTCCATGTCATTTCTCCGACGCTCCGTTGTTCCGACCTCTCGGTCGGAACAACGGAGTGACGGAGAAATGACATGGACTGAGAGTGAACTGACCGCTGTCCCGCATACGGCAACAATCCTTTCCTCCTCTATGTAGCGTTTCGATCTGGACTTCAGAGAGTCAAAGCCAAAGTTTCTTTCCCCCATTTCAGAATGCGAACACGATATGCGATACAATGCTGGTTTACATGCAAGTAGAAAGCGGACCATGAGCGGGTTGCACACACAAAGACAAACACATGCAGACAACTCCCACCCTCTCTTGCACACGTATACACAAACACACCGACACAGACAACACACAAAAAACAGGCACACACGTCCACGTGCACACACACACACAAACACACACACACACATTCACACGCAAATAGGGTGGGAGGAGGTGGTAAAGGTGTTAACGTCGGGGTGGTGTGGGTGGAGCACTCTGTCCCGCTCGCAAAGCGTCCCAGTCATGGGTTTAGGGCTCATGGTTTTGACTACTGTCATCAAAAGGGTGTGTGTACATGTGTGTATAGGTGTATGTGTGTGTGTGTGTGTGTGTGTGTGTGTGTGTGTGTGTGTGTGTGTGTGTGTGTGTATGTGTGTGTGTGTATGTGTGTGTTGAGTTAGGGGTATCGGTTTGCAAACTATTATAAGGTGGCAGAGTCAAACGTGAGTGTTAAATGTGTGTGTTTGTGTGTGTGTGTGTGTGTGTGTTTGTGTGTGTGTGTGTGTGTGATGACAGTAGGTGCATGTGTGTGTGTGTGTGTGTTTGTGTGTGTGTGTGTGTGTGTGTGTGTGTGTCTGTGTGTGTTTTTAAAGTCACCGGCCCCCGGCTCCGT
>OLKM01001813.1:7500-20726 GCA_900291075.1 Melanogrammus aeglefinus | reverse complement strand
CATCTCTCTCCTCCCTCCCTCCCTCCACCCCTTCTCTCTCTCTCTCTCTTCCCTTCTTTCTCTCTCTCTCATCCTCCCCCTCTCTCTCTCCTCCCTCCCCGCCCCTTGTCGTCCCCCTCCTCCCTTCCCCCCCTTTTCCTCCCCCTCTCTCTCTCTCTCCTCTCCTTCCTCCTCTTCTCTCTCTCTCTCTCTCTCTCTCTCTCTCTCTCTCTCTCTCTCTCTCTTAATTCAAAATAGCTTTATTGGCTTGAGAAATATACATTTGCATTGCCAAAGAAGGTGAACAATAAAATAAACAGCCTTATAAAATAAAAAGTAAAAAGATAAGGTATATATTATAATACTATATTTAGTATAAACCGTTAAATACAAAATATCTAAACATAACAAATGTTATACTATAAAAGTACTTTAAAAAGTAAAATGTGTGATATTATAAAAATTACAAAAAATACAGTATCTCGTATAAACAGATCAATTAAAGATACACTCTAAATACAAAGTATTTACATTATGGAGAATATGTGCAATAGTGCAATTATTGTGTGAAGAGTGAGTCCAGGGGGATTAGTCTATGGGGAGTCTGAGGGCCTTCTCTCATCACAACAGGTGACCAATCTTGCTGCTGTGTTCGCACATTGTTGTATTTCTCCAAACAGGTATGGCAGTTTGTGAGCATCTGGAGTGTCTTTGAAGTCCTTGCATGCCTTTGTAATCCGTGGGAAGTGTGCATTCCTGATGTCTTCGTATGACTGTCAGGATGTCAGGAAGCAGTTCTGTCTCTAGTTGGTTGTGTGTGCAGTAAAAAGGAGCACGGTCTGCCTTCTCTTGGGAGCCAGGTCTGTCTGTGGCGTCCCTTCTCGATGGCCAGACTGTGTTCGCTGTATCTGGTCAAGGATTTCCTCAGTTTCGGGTCGGTCACGGTGGTCAGGGACAAATAGCATGGCAATTTACTCTGTTTCTGGTGGACTCTTTCCAATGTGCCAAATACTTTTCCTTTTGTTTTCTTAAAATGATGTGTTGGTTGTTGGGGTTAGGGTTAGGGTTGTCCTGGACAGATTCCCAGGACGAGCTCGCTAAGGGGAGACTTTTCTGGGTGTAACTCTCTGTGGGTAAGGCCCTTGTTGTGGAGTGTTGCTGTCGCTTTCCTTAAGGTGGTTATAACATTTTGAGGCTCTCTTCTGAATTTTAATAATGATTGGATATCGTCCTAGTTCAGATCTGCATACATTATTCTGTGTCTTTCTTTGGACTTTTAGTATTGATTTGCAGAATTCTGCATGAAGAGTTTCAATTCGATGTTTGATCTCCCTTTCTATTTCTCTCTCTCTCTCTCTCTCTCTCTCTCTCTCTCTCTCTCTCTCTCTCTCTCTCTCTCTCTCTCTCTCTCTCTCTCTCTCTCTCTCTCTCTCTCTCTCTCTCTCTCTCTCTCTCTCTCTCTCTCTCTCTCTCTCTCTCTCTCTCTCTCTCTCTCTCTGTCTCTGTCTCTGTCTCTGTCTCTGTCTCTGTCTCTCTCTCTCTCTCTCTCTCTCACGCTCTCTCTCTCTCTCTCCCTCACCTGTTGGTTCCTCGACTAGAACATGATATTTCTGTGGATAAGGTCACAACTTAACAATATCCATGTCTTAAGCATGAACTTGTATTTTCCACTCACAAAAGAATCATCTGCATGGCTTATGGCTTCTGATACCCTATGTTCATACTTGATGAAATATAACGTTAAGCAAGGCCGGATAATGTGCTGTGCCTTTAAGATGAAGGGGGGATGATATTATACCACAGTGGGATTGATAGAGGCCCAGTGGCTGATGGGAAATCTGTACTCTTCAATGATCTTCATGTCGGATTCAAGATGAAGGGGGGATGATATTGTACCACAGTGGGATTGATAGAGGCCCAGTGGCTGATGGGAAATCTGTACTCTTCAATGATCTTCATGTCGGACCTCCGAGCCCAAGACCCAGGGACATTCTCCCGTTTTGCTATTTTTTAACAGAAAGTTATTTGTCACTGAAGTCCTTGGTCGTTGCTCTGTTGTCAACAACAACAATGTCGGCTACCAAACAAACAGGGGCCGACATCCGAAGGCAGAAAAAGACACAAAAAAATAACAGCATAGCCACAAAACAGAACCATCACATGCATAGTGTGTTTTCTGCGGGGGCAAGCCCCTTGGGATGGCTGCCCCATCAGGACAATGGCAGGACATCAGCTGTGACACCCACCATGGCACTGGGGTTGGAGGGCTTGGTGGCCAGGACACTCGGGGACGGGGAAGGGTTTTGGGGAGGCCTGTCTATGTGTGTGTGTGTGTGTGTGTGTGTGTGTGTGTGTGTGTGTGTGTGTGTGTGTGTGTGTGTGTGTGTGTGTGTGTGTGTGTGTGTGTGTGTGTGTGCGTGCATGTGTGTGAGGGAGAGACAGAGGAACAAACATGCCACGTCTCTTGAGGTTTGAGCCGGGGGGGAGGGTAGGGGGGCTGCAATGAGAAGGGCTCACTGGTGGCGGGGCTGTCTGTGAACTTTGACCAGACCCCCCCCCCCCCCCAACGGCGTGGGCATCCATGACTGTCAGGGAGAATTGTTTGTGTGTGTTTGTGTGTGTGTGGGCACTGAAGTGGTCTTAGAGTGGGAAGCAAGCCAGGGTGGGTTAAGGGGTGAGCGTCATGTCCTAAAAGCACAATGTAACCTACACACACACACACAACACACACACACACACACACACACACACACACACACACACACACACACACACACACACACACACATCTCTCTCTCTCTCTCTCTCTCTCTCTCTCTCTCTCTCTCTCTCTCTTCTCTCTCTCTCTCTCCTCTCTCTCAACCACACACACACACACACACTCTCACACACTCACCACACACACACACACACACACACACACACACACACACACACACACACACACACACACACACACACACACACACACACACACACACACACACACCATGTCCCCAGATCAACGCAGACATTCTAGACATTCTGAGTCGTCCAAAGTCAAAAGGCCATGAGGGAACAGGAGAGTTGCCAGTGAAGTTACATTAGCGCGTCTCTCACGTGTGCTACGTGCGCCGTGGGTTAGCGCCTGATGTCATTGCAGCAGCCATGTTTTCTGGTTCACGTAATACAGAAACAATTCAGAGAACATGGTGAAGACGGATATAGGGCTGTTTGTTTCTGTAAAAATGTGAAGATGAGCTTCTGACTCTCTAGGTGGTACGTATTGTGGGTATTTCTTTTTACCGTGCAGACGTTATGCTTAATGGCTGCTGGAATAGTGGTGATATTTGACGCAAAGAATATAGTAACTTATAACCAATCTAATTTGCTTCTCTTCAATGTCCCTTTTACAACTAACCTATCCGGTTGATGGAGGGCGTAAACATTGCATCTTGTGCACCTGCTTTTTTTCTGCTAGAATGACCAGGCTATGATGCTGGGAAAAGATTAGTCGTTCAAAGATCCGCTATGGATAGAACAGATGTTTAACACTTTTATTCGAACCGATTTACAACAATCACGCATTAACACACCGACGGCGGAGACATCGGCAGGGCCACAGCAGCCAGCACGTCAGGAGGAGTCGTTTATCTCAGGGACACCTCGACATTCGAGGTGTCCCTGAGATGCGATTACTGGCTACTAGCCAGTGATCGCACAGGCAAACTTCCGTTTACCAGTCATTCGCCCTACCTCCAAATGCTGCCCTTTCAGTAGCTCCATATCATACCTACATATCATAAGCACAAAGGGGACTATTCAACTTCATTTCCCCAGCACGCATGCATGGCAACGACAGGTTCATCCCAAAGCCTAAGAACAAACCAACACGTGTGTGCGTGTGCAGAAATATCCATAAAATGCAGGAGATTCCCATTCTTGCTCGAGGGCAGTGGTGTTTGCCTTTGCCCCGGTTTGGTTTGTCGCAGGCATCAAACTACTTCAGAATAGATGCATGTTGTGTCCTCCTCAAAGGGTTGTGTCTTTGGGCAGGTATCTCTGTCTCTGTGTGCCACACGGTGCTGCATCCCCCCCCGGGGCCTCGACTGTAGTGGGGGTCTCGAAGACCGCCGGACCAAGGCGGAGATCAACGGACTCAGTAAAAGCGGAGCGACTGCGTTCGCCCTGCGGCACGGACCACAGGATCTCCGCCGTTCAGGATCATGCACTGCTCGGGAGGGGAACGGGGGGGGGGGGGGGGGGGGGCGGTGGATCGAGTGTCCTCTCTAGGCGGTCCTACAGGCACCGCGCTCAGAAGACTCTGATCGGCTTGGATGGTTTCGATAGTTTTTAGCTAGTAGTACCAGCAGCTATCCTGCTGATTCTGCTCCTGGCTGGTTTATATTCATGTTTTTAACGCATCGTTTGGGAATGTCATGATGGCTTGCATTGGATTTTACTCTGAACAAAAACAAGAATTGTTTTCAGCCGTAGACTTTGCTTTATGAAGGAACTTGCGCCGATCCAGTGTCCGACGGTGTCTTGCCTGTGATGTCGCCGCTGTCACGCTGCGTACAAAGGTAAAGTGAACCAATTTTGGTTCACTTTTGGAGGGCTAAGCATTTACCTCTTAATATGGAAACGCAGAGGAATTAGCATTTGAAAGAAATCAAGAAAGAAACGTGCGGAATAGCTTCATCCTCGTTTCTGTAGGTTGGATACTTTGCGTCATGGTAGGGCATTGGCACACAAAGAGCAGAAGATAAGTGGACAGGGCTATTGAACGGAAAGGACGCACACCCGGACACAGATATTCCATCACAAGAGTCGTGTTGATTCAAACCAAGCGAAACTTCTTGACACGTTCGGCATGTTGAACCCCCCGCCCCCTTGTTCCCCTCTATTTTCCATCCTCTTTTTTCGACGTCCTTGCTTGGTTGTAGGTCGGTAAAAATGTGTTTTACCCACCCCCCCTGCCCCCCTCCCCCCTGAGCGATTGAAGACTGCCCTCTTATGTACGGAGTGAATCTTCGTGCCCGAGAGGCAAATTAGAAACACTGTTGGGCGCCGCGTAGATAACAAAGACCAGAGAAACCCTGTCATTAATGAACGGACAGGCGCGTGGGGCGGGGTGGTAGCGGACGTCCGGCGCAACACGCTTAAGATCCCCAAGTGCCGCTCCGAGGATTGCTTCCACTGTTGCGGTGTATTTGACTTCAAAATCTTGAAACGCAATTGGGATTAAAGGGTATTACAACATAATCTTGAATAATCCAAAGTGCCATGGACGAAGAGAAGCTCGTAATAGCGGCCTTAGCACGTCCAGAGGTCTGACAACATTGTCAATCAACGCAAGGATTAAGTATATATACGTAAGGGGGGAGATGAGGAAGGGGTATAAAATGCTCAACTATGCTCTTCGCTAATGCCAAATTATCCCCCCTCCCCAACGAAAAAGGCAATTTAGGAAGAAATCTGAAATATGGTCATTTAGGAGCCATACGAAATGTTATTTTTGTATATTTTTTAATATATTTATTGAATTTTAGTATTTTTTTCTCATTTATATTTTAAAGAGAGTAATCCACTTTATGAATGTGATTTCACCGGGGCTCAACTGAGAACTAATTAGTAGCAATTACTCAATAAGAAATGCTAAAATCTGTTAAATAAACACACTTGTGTTGATTAATGTAGACCTTGTCAAAATGTACCTGAAAATAATGAGCAATGATCTAGGTTTTATTGATTAACTGGTTTCCTTCAAAATTAAATTGTTAATGAAATGAACATCAATCAAGGGCAGCCTTTAATTTAATTTATTTCAATAAAATATGCATACATATATCCTTTATTCAATTATTATCACAAAAACTGGGCAAGAATACCAGAACGCGGAGGAAAATATAAACAAGTTAACAGCATTGTAACAGCATTGCAATACACACACACACACACACACACACACACACACACACACACACACACACACACACACACACACACACACACACACACACACACACACACAACACACACACACACACACACAAACACACACACACACACACACACACATAGACAAAACACACACACACACAACACACACACACACACACACACACACACACACACACACACACACACACACACAGAACCACACACACAGACACACACACACATAGACAAACACACACACACACAACACACACACACACACAAACCACACACACACACACACACACACACACACACACACACACACACACACACACACACACACACACACACACACACACACACACACACACACACACACACATATTTTTGTAAACATAAACTTTCAGTAGTTCCCACCAATCCAGGATCCTGTGAACAGCGACCTTGCAAACTTCCTCTGAAAAATATACATTTTTTTGGTCGTATAATAACCACAAGACATCAAAATAAAGTAAGGGAATAAAAAACAAAATGCATGAAATATTTGCATACATTACACATTTACATACTTTACACATACCAACATTCACAGAGACACACACACACACACACACACACACACACACACACACACACACACACACACACACACACACACACACACACACACACACACACACACACACACACACACACACACACACACACACACAGACACACACATTGCATGGAAACGAGGAGTTAAACCAAAGTAACTCCTCCTTTCTCTGAGAAAAGTCAAACAAATACTGTTAGCAGTAGTCTTAACAGGCAGTTTATTTTCCCTGCCTGTGAGCCATAATGAGGTGATGCCCTCAGGAATCAGTGGAGCGGGATGTTATTAATGCCTCAAAAATATGGGGAGAAATCCCCTGCACAAAGACAGGGAGGACTGTCAATGTATTAAAGTGTGGTGAATCTCCCCCTCCCTCCCCTCTCTGGAATAGGGTGTGTGTGTGTGTGTAGGGGGGGGGCCATGTTAAGCCAAACAACTGGACGTAGAGATGGGTAGTGGGTGGTGGAGGTGGTGCCGGTGGTGCTGGTGGTGGTGGTAGGGGTCTAGAGACATTTATGCTTTCTTCAAGATGTGTGTAAAGGGGCACTGATTAGGTCGGCTCGCGCAATGTGTGTGCGACCGGGGAAAAGATGGCTCCAAATTAAAAGAGACGTGGTTTGTGTGTGTCTGTATGTGTGTGTGTGTGTGTGTGTGTGTGTGTGTGTGTGTGTGTGTGTGTGTGTGTGTGTGTGTGTGTGTGTGTGTGTGTGTGTGTGTGTGTGTGTGTGTGTGTGCATGTGTGCTGGTGTGCAAAAATACCTCCCAAACTTTATCAGGGGTTAGAGGTATATATAGCTGGGGGGAATAATGAAGTCCCATATCCAAATGTAAAGGCTCAAAACTGTTTTTTCAATTGGTCTGCGTCCATGTCACATGATTGTCAAGTTTCTTTCTGAGAAAAACAAAACAAGATGGCTGCCTTCCTTTCAATTTTATTGGGAAATGCCTCATTAAAAGATTGTTTCGGCATTAAAATATGGTTTTGATATTGTGGAGAGCTAGGATAATGAACCGAACTCGAGCCAGAGGGTAATTATGTCCAACCTGTGTACGGCACGGCCCCATGAGGGACTTTTATTTTGACACCCATAAACACACGTTCAACACAGCACATTCCTTTAAACAATATTGTCTGCGTCACGGCCCTACACAGTCTGTCCATCTGTCCAGTCTGTGTAACCGAACCATAAAACACAACAATCCCACAATCAAACAATTACGCACTACAATCCACTAAACACAAACCATTTCCTTTTGAGCCTACCCGAATATGACAGCCCTCCCCCCCCCCCCCCGATTAAGTGATGTAAGTGATTTTTTGTTTGTTAGTTATTCCTAATATGGTGTCGCCAGAAAATGGTTGGAATGTAATGATGGTTCTTTGTTTGTTTGTTAGTTATTCCTAATATGGTGTCGCCAGAAAATGGTTGGAATGTAATGATGGTTCTTTGGTTGCTATGCAGTGCTATGCAGTGCTAAGGACGTTGCTACCTTTGCAACAACACATATTGCGGTAAAGTGCGTGCCGTCTGTTTGTGGCACTTTTGAAGCACTTTTGGTGTTTTTGGGGAATAGATGGCTCAGCGCTTTTCCATATTATATACGTAATAAATGATATATTATGCATTTTATTCGACAGCACATATTTCAAACACATGGAACAATGAGCTACACTTGTGTTCATAATCGCCCCACCTCCCAGTTCTCATATATAGGCAAATATACGATTGTTGACGGCCTATGGCCATCATGTAATTTTCTGTGTCATGCACACATATATCCTGTGTTATATGTGAAAATCAACACAATATTCTATACAACCCCATAAATGTTCTTGGCTCCTGTGGTAGGAAGGGGGCGCTGTGATGAGGTAAACGACAAACCCCAGCGTACGTACATTTTTTAGTTTTTAGTGACTGTAGACCATGTTCTGGTGGCTAGAAAAAAGACACAGTCTTGCGAAACCCAAACGTAATTAATACAGTTTAATTTTAATGAATAAATTAATTAAGCCATCAACTTGACTCGTTTTGTTTTTTTAATTACCATCAAAGTGCTAGTAACGTCACTCAGAGATTTAGTGGCCCGGTTAGATTTGCTAGCGATGCAGCCGATAATTTTGCTGTGTTAAACACCGAAACATCATGCTCATTGATAAAATTCACAGCTCATGAATTTATCTTATTCTAATTACAGGTCCAAAGGAAATGGAGTTAAACCTGTTGCCTTAAGTTCCAATCAATCACTTCTTCATAGTCAAAGCTATACTCCAGCACAATAGAGGACAGCGCCACCCAGAGTGGCACTGAGGTAATGACCCCTCATGTGTGAAAGGAATCCAGCATCTCTTTAAATGTGAATAAATGTGCACTTTCAATTAAATTTACTTCAGCGAAATGAAGAATAAATTAATGGTGTTGTGACATTAAAAGTTCTTTAATTTATGAGGATGGAATGTGGAATCTATTTTAATTATCTCAATGATCAACCGAGCTATTGAGTGTGTGAGTTGACAGAAGAGTCTAGCATGCTTCAAAATGTTGTTGTAAGAGTAGGATACCCAGAAAATTGACACAGTATTAACATTAAAGGATGAACAATAAGTTACCTTACAAAAGGCAGGTGCCCTCCATGTGGGCAGATGGGGCAGCAAACTCCTTGCAATCCTTGCTCCAAGTCTATTTTTAATAATGGGATTGTCACATTGGCTATCTATAGTTTCTGTAGGCTTCCAATTAGTTTTGGTCTGTTGACATCACGTTTTGGATGATGGTGGCGATTCTAGTTGAGTTTAACGCGTCATGCAATGCTGGGGCAGGGCAGCTCAACAATCTCATTCCTCCGTATGTTTATCGCATAACCCTGCAGGCTTCAATAAGGATTTAATCGCGCTAAAAGACACCTACATGGTTATAAAGTAGTCTGCCCCATGGTCATAATCTAGAACTGTTGTTGTTTTAACTCAAATTATTCCGCCAGTATCTTTCTTTTTTATATCAGATGCAGATATGGCGAGTGGTGTTGCACCAATGATTAACAGTGCTGAGTTTCTGTTAAAAAATCTTAATTTTTAATCATAATTAGTTTAGTTCGATGTTTTAATGTTGCTCAAAAAATACATATTAAAAATTTATATAAATTGTGGGTGTGGTCCTACGGCAGTCATTTCTGCCCTACTGAAATTTAGGCTCAATTTGGGCTGGCTACTGCCAAGCATTTAATTAGCATGTCATGTGTAAACTAGGCAGCAAGCAAACGTCTTTCTCTTTAGCTAGCGTTATTCAAAGATTGCCACGGAGAGGTCCACATCGCTCCACCCATCAAAACTATCTGTCTTGGAGCCCTCTTTCATATAAAAGAGATCGCAGGTCTCCAGCTCACTCCCAACTGTCCCCTGACCTCTAGGTCACCTAGTTGGTTTTCCTCAAAGGTTGTTTTAATGTATGTGTGTGTGTGTGTGTGTGTGTGTGTGTGTGTGTGTGTGTGTGTGTGTGTGTGTGTGTGTGTGTGTGTGTGTGTGTGTGTGTGTGTGTGTGTGTGTGTGTGTGTGTGTGTGTGTGTGTGTGTGTTTGTGTGTATGTGTGTGTGTGTGTTCTTCAGCAAGATGCCCCTTACCAGATCCTTAACAGCAAGTAATTAAACGTAAATTAAGTGTTAAGTGTTTGCTTAATTACTTAATTTAATCCCTTCAATTGTGAAATTATCTTCGTAAGACCTGTGCTCTGGTGTTAAACACCCTCCTCTAATCAGGTACTAATATCACACTTTTAACATGGTATCAAGATGCAATCCAAAACTTTTAATCAAAACAGTTCAATAACAAGCTTACTTTCTGCTATGCCGGCTGCGTTAAACTACTTCTTCTTTGATACTAAAGTGTTACCACGACAAGTCTGAAGGCCACTGTAACAAAAGCAGCGTCTAGCCATCTCGAGGAAAATCACAGAGAAAATAAATGAAAGAACGAGCGCAAACACAACATGAGAAATAGAGAGATAACAGAGGGGCCCTGCATCATCCCACCCATCAGATCAGAGGCCTCAGCCAATCCCCCTCATTATTGGAACAGCCGGGGAGTGGATGTTGGGGTGACCAAAACAGCCATAGGCACCCTGGTTTGAAACACAAGGGTTCCTCCTCATTCCTCTCTTCTCCCTACAGGACCGCATAGGGCCGGGGCTGTTTAGTGTCAGCACAAAGCCTTCATCTACTCTTGAGCAATATCTCTCTTCCTCTCTCTCTCTCTCTCTCTCTCTCTCTCTCTCTCTCTCTCTCTCTCTCTCTCTCTCTCTCTCTTCTTCTCTCTGCGCCTCTCTGTCTCCTCTCTCTCTCTCTCTCTCTCTCTCTCTCTCTCTCTCTCTCTCTCTCTCTTTCTTCTTCTAGCGCCTCTCAGAGTCCTACTAAGTAGCAGCAGTCTGTCATCAAGGTCCAGTGCTCTGTCAACATTTACCAACAGATAAAGCCAAAGAGAGAGAGGCAGAGAGAGAGAGGCAGAGAGAGAGAGAGAGAGAGAGAGAGAGAGAGAGAGAGAGAGAGAGAGAGAGAGAGAGAGAGAGAGAGAGAGAGAGAGAGAGAGAGAGAGAGAGAGAGAGAGAGGGAGAGAGAGAGAGAGAGAGAGAGAGAGAGAGAGAGAGAGAGAGAGAGAGAGACTGGGAGAGAGAGAGAGAGGGGGAGAGAGAGAGGCCCTGGAGATTAAAATCGGCACATCCATGGCAGAATGCGTGCATGAATGTGTATATTTATGTATTGTAAGTGTGTGTGTGTAGAATAGAGGGAGGGACTCGCTAGTGAGGGAGACCGCAGGAGAGCACTATAAGGGTCTCTTTCTCCCTGACAACATCCGTACAGCCGAGTATATTAACCCCCCTCACCCACTGGGGATGGAGAGGGCGGGCCAAAGAGAAAGCCTCGACAAACACAACTGGAGACCCACTCCCACGGCCCCCCGTGCCACGGACCCCAGACAGAGAGTGGGAGCTTGTTGTGTTTGGCCCCTGGGTGTGGGTAGTGCGTGGGGGGGTTGGGGTTGGTTTGTTTGATGAGTTTGAGCACTGCCTTAGAAGTTTGAAAGCATGCGTCGGTTTGCCACAGAGAGACCTGGGAGACCATCGTGGGGGGGATGCAGTGAGTGGAGGGTCTGCGAAAAACAACACAACACAGCAAAAACAACATACAACAATGTTTTTTTGACTAACGATCCACCAACGGTATTGCTTGCTGTTTTTTTTTCCACGCAAAAAATTGGTTTGCTAATTGGGACACAGCTGACGAAACACATCAAAGGAGACATATTAAACTGTCGCTGATAATACTGGAAAGAAACCTAGTGTATACCGACGACTGTTTGACTGTGCATATAATGACGCAAACTTGAGAAATCGAAGTAAGATTGTGTTCTTCAAATGTACTTTCAGAGCGAGACCTTTGTCACATACTGACACTGAAGGGGCAGTGATAAAAACATGACTTCTCCTTGCATTGAAATTGATCGATTGTACACTGACATTAAGCCAAATGTTTTTGTATCATACAGGCTTAAGAATCATACAGGTCTGGTTAACACAAGATAAATATGAGGATTCTACATTTCTTTTTGCATGTAGCTTGCATTCAGATGAAAAGGCCCTGTTGACATGAGTGTTCGCACCCATCTGCCCTCTACCAATGTAAAGCCAATCCAATGTAAAATCATGTGCACCATAAATTCAACGGGTCTGAAACATCGCCATGCTGTACCCCTTTTCTTACGACTACAATTCCTAGCTCTTGATGAAAAAACATGACCTCCAGCATTTTCCAAAGCTAAAACAAGGTAAACACCATGGTTTTCTCCATTCTTGAAGCTTGTCCAAACCATAGAGTTGTTGTTGCATAACCTGTAACGTCTATCTGCGTGCGCACATGAATAAGGCAGGTACTTTCATCTTACTTTCATAATGCATACACGACAATACGACACTGCACACGACATGCCGGTTATCGTACTGAACAAAGCCTGTCTTCCCTACATCTCCAGCCACGCCCCACCTATAAAAGAAAGAGAGGGGGGCATTTGAGGTACGGATCACATGATCCAAAGAGTCGCCAGTGCCACCCCCGTCATCTCCCGATTCCCCACATATGTGTCACCTGTCGGGGCGATTATGCTCGTGCAGGGGCCCGGGCGATGGCCCTGACTGCAGTGGGCAAAAAGTCACCTGTCACCTTTGGTTTGGCCACGCGTCACACAGAGTGGGCTGTAATGGAGTGACACGGGGGCCTCACCCCTACAGGCGGGGGGGATGGGGGGGGGAGAGGGAGAGGGGGAGATGGGGGAGATGGGGGAGATGGGGGAGATGGGGGAGAGAGAAGGCGTTGAGAGGGGGGGAGAGAGAGAGAGAGAGAGAGAGAGAGAGAGAGAGAGAGAGAGAGAGAGAGAGAGAGAGAGAGAGAGAGAGAGAGAGAGAGAGAGAGAAACTGCTCAAGAGTAGATATAGGATTACTGGGAAAGAAAGATTCACACAGAGAGACTCCAAAAAGAGAGACGCATTGTAAATTTTTTCTCTCATTCCTAGAATTGTACAGATAGATATTTAGTTAATGTGTATTGTTCATATATAGATTAGGAGAATGAAAATTAAATAACGATGAATCCAAACCATTCACTCATGGGAAGACTAACGGTCTTCTCACTTAATCTTCTGGAATAAGATCTTCATGAACTTCCACAGCAGCTGTATGGAACTGTTAG
>OLKM01001813.1:0-2500 GCA_900291075.1 Melanogrammus aeglefinus | reverse complement strand
AGCTAGCTGGAATGAGCTAGGAACGTATCGACTTTCTTTGCGGAAACTTTTTCTGGTCTCTCCAGAACACGTTTAATACCGTAATCAATCACAGTAGACTGTTGTAAGAACAGATTTTAAGGTTTTGTTTCTATTAAGATGAGGGTGGATGAGGATGTAAGTTCGTAGTGTTGTGATTTCGGAATGTGAAGTAAAAATTATGATTCTATGATTGTTAAATTATCACAAGACTGAATGCTTGATGAACGGATTGCATTAATAATATAATCAAATGAATAAGCTCAAATTTCATAACTTTTAAAAATTCTGTATATTTTCTTCATTTTTAGTGTTAACCGTACTATTGTTAAATGTGTATTTTTTATTAATTGTATTATTTATTTTATTTTATTATCCATTAAAAGTACCCAGGGGGATTAATCTCTCTAGCAGGAGAATTAGAGGTTTTATATATTTGTTTGCCTGTGCTCTCAGCTCTTCCTGAGAGTACTTTGTTGTTGGCAGAGCTTATGTAATAACAGATGGAACCTAGAAATTAACACGTCTCGTTATTCTATTCCCTCTATTTATTTTTAATGCTTTTTCCCCATCAGTCTCTTTCTCTGCCCCTGTCCCTCTCTCTCTCCGTCCCTCTCTCCCCCTCTCTCTATCTCTCTCGCCCTGTTTTCCTTTGTGACCCCGACAGGACCGCCGCACCTGTCAGAGAGCACGCCGTGGTGTTAGCGTAGCTAATTAGCACACGAGGAATTTTGGTGGCGCCACGGCAACGGCAATCGGCGGTAAGGGAGAGCTGAGGGTTGCAATTAGACAGTTTTGTTGGCATAAGTCTCGCGCACGTGCACGCCACGCCAGGATCAAACGAGTGGGAGGTGAGGAGGCTGTGTGTGTGTGTGTGTGTGTGTGTTGCCTACAGTTTTTATTTTAAGCAGACCTTTAATTTTTAACTTTTACAGCTTGTTTGTGTCTAGCACACATGAAAACACACACACACACACATATGCAAACACACATGCTCACTTACATGATTCTTTCCTTCCCTTTCTCTCGAACATACTCTCTCTCACACACACACACACACACACACACACACACACACACACACACACACACACACACACACACACACACACACACACACATGCACACACACACACACACACACACACACACACACACACACACACACACACACACACACACACACACACACACACACACACACACACACACACACGAGCACACACACACACACACACACACACACACACACACACACACACACACACACACACACACACACACACACACACACACACACACACACACACACACACACACACACACACACACACACACACACACACACACACACACACACACACACACACACACACACACACACACACACACACACACACACACACAACTGATACACATACTTGTCACACTGTCACACACCATGTTGCCCGTCCCCGGAACCCAAACTCAGACGAAGACGCCTCACACACAGTCCGGTAGCCTCTCCACAGCCATCAGTCCCGAGAAAATCCACCACCGTTGAAATTACAATGCAAAGCTCCCCCTTTTTTCAAGGACTTCTCCAAGTCAGACACACTACATGCTCGGTATTATTCAAACGCTTCAAACCCTGAAGCGGCGTTGCCGTAACGCACCACAGACCCCAGCCGCAGCTTGGTGACAGACCCACCCTGTCACCGCGCGCCCTCCTCTCTGCCGTAAGGGCCCTGCCAAAAGACGGCAGATTTGATGGAAACTATACTGGGAAAAATCGACTTGTTTTTTCTTTTTTTCAGTTCAATTTAGTTCAAAGCTCACCCCCCCTTTACCTGCCCCCTGCTGCCCCCCCCCCCCCCCCCCCCTCCATGTCTGCAGACCTTACCACATTTGGTTTCAAGCCGGAACGGTCCGGGAAAACACATTCAATCCCCTCATGTGGATCCCAGCCTGACGCGGAATCTCCCGCCCGACGAAGGAAAACCGGGAAAAGAAAAGCACTAAAAACGTGAAACTTTCTCGGGGAAGAAATAAAAGGAGGAAGGGCGACTTCAGCGTGGCGGAGCACGGTCCTAGGGAGAGGAGAGCGCAGGCCTGACAATTCCGTCTCCCTGGCAACCAGGCGATCAAACTCAAGCTGCAATTGGCCATTAGTTGCCTTCTGCAAGTGTTTGAGATGGAGGTGGGCGTTTGAAAAAAAAAAAAATGGAGGTGGATATCTACAGCGACTCAGATGTACCCACCGTCATTTGAACACAAAAAGCAGGCCTTTTTTTATTCTTGGTTTCCTGCAGCGGGGGTTTAAGGGTAAGTAAAGTTTGTCATTTTCAAGGTCGAAGGAAGGGGTAGGAGGGGGAGGGAGATGGGGGGAGGGAGGTCACTTGTGAATCATCTGGCGACCTCACGATGGATGAGTCAGGGTCATGCCCGGACGCATCACGATTACAATCGCGTTGTGTCATTCATCTTTTTTTTTTTTTACATG
>OLKM01001812.1:0-103778 GCA_900291075.1 Melanogrammus aeglefinus | reverse complement strand
CGAGATGAGAGAAGACTACATTTACTTGCACTGAAAAACTTTGTCGCTCTTTCAGTGCAGTAAGCGGTCAATGACTTGTCTCATTGAAATCACAAAATGTTGAGTGACTAGTTCCCTCTCCATGCAGAGCAGGCCAGTGCATTCAGGGATGTTCGTGGGCCATTGAATTTGCGGAATGTTCTTTGAATTCTTTGCAAGGTTGAGAAACCATCATCTTCAGCTTCGCGGTTGCCATAGGGAGTAGTTATTAGGAATTTTTCAACAACTGGTCTCAGAAGATGTCTCCTGGAGGTTGTAGCTCATGTGACCTGGTACAAGTCGCCATGCACCACCAGCAGGCCTTGATTCATGATTCTCATAGATTAGAGACAGTGTCCGGTCTGGAGCTTTGCTTGTTCAGCGTTGGTATATTGCCTTCACTTGCATTTCAAAGGGCATCAGCAGGAAAATGAATGCAGTACCTTTCACATATTCCTTGTTACTAAGGTAGCATGCACCAAGGTGGCCAGTGAAAGAGAACAGCGCTGTGGGGTCTTGAGCGGGGTGGTGTGGCAGGCCCTCTTCAGGACAGCTTTCTGGCTTTCGCCTCTTCTGTCAAAAGCCGTTCTTTGGTTCTGTCCGGTTCCTTGATGGCTCTTTGCAGCTTGTAGAGTCTCTGATGCAAAACAAACCACTAATTGTGTTTGTTAGGCCTGTGTACAGTACTTGTTAGTCTACATGCACAAGTTTCACCACTTTATCCCAGTACCAAGATGTCAGTGAGTATTACCACTTAAACATGGGCAAGGATGGCATTAATGGTGGCCTCGCCTAACCAGGATTTCCCAGCACAGGTTAAAGTGCAAGCTAGTTACACACTGGCAATATATTATAAAAAATAACCCAAATACAGTCTCCCTCCATGCATATGTTCTCATAACAAAGACAAAAACAAAAAAAAAATCCTTCTCAAAGCTTTGCTTTGAGAAGGATTTTTTTTTTTTGTTTTGATCAAATAATATAAATGCTATCTTACCTAATAGTCTGCACACTGCTTGTGAAGCTCTCGAGGGCCCTTTTGATGAAGACGGCATTCATGTCCTTCTGGGAGCCTTCTGGGTACAGAACGTCGACGTGGGCATTTGATGTTGGTGAAAAAAACGGAAGTCTTCGTCCTGTAGCATCCTCACGTAGCCAGATGGGCCCTCTCTTCACGCTGAGGCGGCAGGTTGAAATGGGACCATGTGGAAACCCGTTCTTTGGATGGCTTCAAAATTCAAGGAGGTATCTCGGTTCTCGAAACACAGGTGTTGGACGATCCTGCTGTTAAAATTCCACCTTGTAGATGAGCTCTGGGGCATTCTTTTGTGAAACATCTTGTCCAGAACGCTGCACCGTTTCGGGTGGACCGGGAAATGAATGAATGCAATTACGCTCAGATCGGAAAAGAAAACGTTGACTTTCTTGATGCGGAGGTAGCTTGCTCTTGATCCAAATTAAGCTGTGGTGCATAGCAATGCACACAATTGGGCATTCTTAAAAATTGTTCACAACACCTTTTGCTTGCACCACCAGCCTTCTCTCCCTCATCACACTCGCCCTGTAGCTTGTGCAACGAGTTTATTTTTCGTTATCGTTCGGCCAAAAGGGTCAGTCTCTCAAAGCACACTGGAATTGGAAACTGACGGGTGAATCAAGATGGGAATAAACGGGGCAAAAAAACGTTCTGGCACTGCTGGTTGTCATCAACGTGATCTAAGCACAAGGCACCAGCGTGTTTGCGTGGAGACGTCCGTAGTTTTATCTGCTTGGATAGCCAGATAGCGAGCTGACTTGGACCTCCTCCAACAATCTTTCCCGTGTGACGCTTGCATACATGCCAAAAGCTTCATCTGCACCGTCCTTGGATGTGCCCCCTTGAACACTTGGCCATTTTTCAGGTGTTATCGAAACTTTCATCCAAATGTTGCCACGAAGTTCCACCAATCCCAAGGAAAAAAACCTTGGGTGTGGCCTCGGTTGCATCTTGCCTCAACAAAAGCCAACTCCAAACACTCCGCAGAACTTCACAATTGGATGGAGCCGGGTTGAGGATGGTCGGCTCTTGCTCAACCCTCATCGTTGTGGCGACGAACAAGCGTAGCCGGTATCCTCGTCCCAGTTTGGTGGCATTGTTCACCGCTCCATTAGTCGCAAATCTCAAGCCGCGTCCATGTGAAATCTTGTGACATCTCATGCTTCTTGATTTTTCTCAGGCAGATGGTGCATTATTCTGTCACACCAGTCGATATCCAACAAGTGCGTTCTTTCGTCAGGGTGGTCGGGTGGAAGAGTAGGCAGTGGTAGCGAGAAGACTGCGTTTTAGCTTCTTCACAACCTGCTAGCCAGCTTTTTTTCTCGTACCAATTTGTTGAAAATGCCTCGGGTTGTAGGGACTTTCCCCCCTTTGGTAGAAATTTGTTTGATCATTATTTTGGGCCTAGGAGGTCCTTGATCTGTTTTTTAATGGCAATTTTTTCTGATTGGTCGTCGACTTAAAAAAGAACTTCTTTTAGAGACGAAACGGAATTGCGCACATTTTGCATGCCATGTTGAAATCAGCAAGTGGGACTGATTTCAAAAGTTATCCCCTTCGCGCTCTTTGCTCAGTTTTCATATGACGCCAAAGCACGTTAGGGCGAGTCCCAAATCCCATTGGGAAAAGGGCATTGCAGGCTCATTTCCAAAAAAAAAAAAATGTTCCAAAAAAGTTTTAAACATGAGAGTTCAACGGAGAAGGCTGGGGCGGTTCCACGTCGATGAATCGCCCATAGGAGGGCGGGACCATTGAAACGCGGATTTGGAATCTGACGATTCTTGATTGGACTTTTCTCCCAGTTGAGGTAAGTGCGTGCCCCAAATCGGCCCTATACACCATCCGCCCTGCCTAGGGCGTGGAGGCCATAGCACTGGAAAAATTTTGTAATTCCCCGCCCAGTGCAGAGCCGGACACTGCCGCCGCATTTGCTGGAATGGGCCGGACGATTTACTTTGTCTTGCTGCGGGGGCCCGTTGCTAGGTTTCTGGGCCCCCTTAAAAAATTATTTCAGGGCCCCCCCCCCAATTTCGCGAACAGATCAAATTCTAACAACCTGTCTGTTTTTTCCCGTCCATATGCTGGACTTCGTGCATACTGTAATACTCAGGAATTTCTTCCTTCTGACATCCCTGGGGCATTAGGGGAAGCTCAGGTCTGTTGAGGGGCGATTGTGGGCTAGCTTTCTGACATTTTCCTCCCGATCATGGTTGTGAGCTTCTCTTGGGGCCACAATCCTGGGGTCGCATGTCAAAAATCTCCTGCTTTCATCTGGCTGTCATGGTTTTTTTGTTTGCCCTTCCTGTGCTTGGACTGTCTGCAGCAGTCTTCCTATCCCCTTCCACTGACTGTTAGTAGCTTTTGGTCGGATTTGTAGGAGAGGATGCTGGCTCTGTAGACCACAAGGACAGTGGATTAAGCTAGACTTTATAAATGAATCTACATGTTGCCATTCCATTACGATAGAAAGCTGTAGTGAGACCTAATGTGTAAGTAATTGCCAATGGTACAGCAGTTCACTCCATAGTCAAAACAGCCCAAACAAGTTTTCGACCTCGGGCGCTCATCAGCATCATCAGCTCTTCACGTAGTATGCTGTAGTAGCCGCTATGTTCTGGCATTTTTTCTTGGGTGGGCTTCTGGGCTCTGTAGACAGCAAGGACAGTTCAGTGGACTTAGGTATATTTTATAATAAACTTAAACTCCCATTCATTACAGAATCGAAGAGCTGAGGACTTAATTGTGTAGCTAAGTATTGTCAATGGGTGTGAACTGCTGCTTGCAGGCAGACTCTCACTCTATAGTCAAAACCGCCAAAGCCAACAAAGTTTTTGTGCTACACTCAACTCAATCCTACATTTCAATCAGACATCTTTGTAGTTGCTGAAGCGTACCATTGCTGCGGGTCTCAGAGGCAAGGACAAAAGCTGATTCTAAGAGTAGCAGAAACATAAAAGGTTAATTATTATAATTTCATATTGTCCAGCAGTATGGTTATTTTATGGAACATAACTGACGGAATAGAAACCCGTGGAGAAGAGGAGGAGTTTGGTCCGCTGGGTGCCGTAAGCCAAATTCGCAGCCCCCACTTCAAGGCAGGGTTTTCCGACTGGCAAATGGTTTTAGTTGTCATACTGCCTGTTGAAGCTCCGCCGAGTTTTGTGTCTAGCGTCCAATAAAAAGGACATCCCCGAAACCCTGGAGTTCTTGTCTGTAATATATATAAAGTTTCAAAAGTATAATTACCCTTTTAAGGAGATTAGAACTAAAATCTTGCACATTAATTTCTAAGTGAATAAAGCTGCTAACGACCCACGTTAGCAATGAGGGCTTTTCATATGTAAAAATGGTTTTTTTGTATGTGCATGTTTTGATTCCTATTTTTCTGATGTCCTATTTTCACTCTAAATATGGCTGCTATTACACCTGATCCCTAACGGGGAAAAATAAAAATGATCTAATCTAAAGAAGTGGGATGAGGTACAACGTATGCCACTGTATGCTGATGGCTAATGGTTGCCTAGTTATGCTTAGCTTAACTGCTAGCTCATGGAAACTTGTAAATGGACGAGGTTCATTTACATAAAATGATAGCCAGTTTATCTAGCTTGCTAGTATAGTCTCCTCGATTTAAACTAATGAAATTATTATGGGAAAAGGTAAACCCTCAGGGTTGCTGGCTGTTGCCACCAGGCTGTAATGAACGGGTTCATAATTCCCTGAGGTTCATTTGATGAAGAGTTCAGTGTTAGGCATGTATACAGTACCCGTTTTAGTGTGTGCTTTCTTAACACTCACTTTCTTTGAAAAGAAATTGGCTGATATGCTGGCTCCTGAGGTGCTCCTGGGCCTCTCTTTTTCCTTCCTCTCTTTTATTGGCGTTCGCCGATTTAGGTTTCTTGTCTGCTTTGGCATTGTCAGTTCTAATCAGCTGGCCTTGGCAGTTCCTTAGCTATTAACGTTTCGGCGAAATTTTCGGAGATGAGTCGGGAACATGGACGAACCCATTTGTATTTTACAAAGGGGTTATTGTCGGAAAATAGAAATAGAGCTTTGATTTTTGTGGCTTTGTTTAAATTCTTGTGAGGAGTATTAGTCAGGCCTATGCATTAATTATTTAGTATAGAAAGTGGCTACATGAATAGGCTACTGGGGTTTTTTGTGGGCCCCCCCCTAGGCTGTGGGCCCCAGAAATCGTCATCACCTTTTCACCCCTTTACGACGGCCCTGTGGCTCTGCTCGACGTGCCTCTCACCTCCTTGTGAGCTCGGAGTCGGACGACTCCGACTGCGACGAGCAGCAAACATTGCCCCATCTCTGCCGCCACCTCACTTTCCAGTGGTGGAGCTTGGTGGCAGAGCTAACGGCATTATCGCCAGGGGCAGCCGCAACCTTGGGCCTGGCGGGTGCCCATGCCTCAGGCCCCCCAAACGCCCGGACCAGCAGCAATGGATCTGGGGGCTCGAGCCGCCAACACGCCCTGCCCGTCTCCACCCGATCTGGCCGATGTTTCCCGCCATCAGACCGTACTTCAATGGGGCTGCCGGCGGAGCCCCGGGAGAGCTCAGAAGCCCCAGTGAAAACACATTTTCCCAGGTCATGGAAGACTGAGGATCTGGACAGACCGGGTCGCCAGGCGCGGTACCGCCGCTGGATCCCGCTTTGTGTGCTGTCTTTGAGTGATGAAGCCGGGGCTCAAGCGACCGCCTGCACCCACTCCCCAAAGACCAGCTGACGGCCAAGCTTACAGACAGGGGCGCATCAGTGTATGATGCAGCAAGAGGCTATTATGAATAACATCGCCCTGCTGGCACATAACATGGCGGCTGACCCTCATCGTCTAGAACATTGTACACTAGTTGCATTCCATGAATAAAGAAACTCATGAAAGCTGCAGTTAAGAGTTATTTATAAGAAATATTAACACGTAAAACGTTTGCATATTTTTTTATAGAACTTGAGTAGAAAAGTAGGCCTAACAACTAAACAAATATAAAAAAATTAACAAAGTGCAATAAAGTAAAGTGGTAACAAGTTGTCCAACAAAGTAAAGTTGGTAAACTGGGGTGTTGAGCAGGGCTACTTTGAGCCTACAACTGGTGGTAGAGAGGGCTGGGTGGTCCTAGGAAGCCATAACCGGAATAATCCGGAGACGGTGCCTGATGATTTGGGGGATATGAGGGTGGTGCGGGTGGCCGAAAGCTCTGCAGACCCTCTGCAGCAACCATGTTTGCATTGCTCTCAACAATTGTGTTGATCATGCGCTCCTCCCGTGCCTCACTCCTTTCCAGCCGCTCAGTCCACGTTTGGTTCATCTCGTCCATCCTTTGGACAATCAGATCCACATCCGACGACTGGCGTCTCCTCCTGCCTGGTTGCTGGGTCCTTGTCGCTTAAGAGATAATTGGTGCAAAGTCAGTTATGTGGCCCTACAGTTCAGGCATGTGATAGCAGTGTAATCATCTTGAGAAAACAGCTGTTTTGTAAGGCTACATGAAATGAGTAGACGCATCGCATTCTGATGCTTTGTGTCAATAAATCACCATCAAGCTGTTTTGGTTTCTGGCTACTGTTTTACACGTTAACGTGTGGTAATGAGGCCCCGGCCTACTGCATTCAACTCGCAAAAAACATCTTAATTCTTCTCACATTTGGAGTGAATATTCAGTAAAAGCCTAGTTCTTGAAGTAGCTATAGCTACACTAGCCTTGCAATGAATCCAACCAAGGAAAGCAATACTTTCATTAGGAAATGAAAAGAGTACGCTACAACGTAGCCCCATATGTTGATGCAACTAGAATATTGAAGAACTTACAAGGTACAGGCAGTGGAGTAGTACTTCTACTCCTCGTTCCCGAACTTTCTGACCTAGATGAGGAGGACCCAGGTGAGACTTCAGGCAGCTGGAGTGATTCCAGCAAGTGCTCTGTTTGCTCTGGGTCCTGTGTCGCCATTGTAGTCTCTATAAGGGAGAGGGAGAGGGGGGGCACGTAACCGGAACGTTTACAATCCACGTACACTTTGTTTTGTTTGTAATTAGTTTCCTCGTGGGTTCAATTTTTGACCAGCGAGGGGAAAGATACTACACATGCTCCAACACATATTTAACACGTTTGCCCCCTTGTATCAAACACAGTGGCCCAGCTAGCATGTGGCATCCTAGGTAAACTTTAGGGTAAGGCTATAGGGCAACATACCTGTGGCTGATTGCTCGAAACCAACATCCCACGCCGTTTTGGAACGGGCCTGGGACAGAGGTCGGCGGCCCAAGGAGTTCGTCCAAAATGTCGTAAAATGGACAGGAAACATGCTGACGACCACTCGTCGCTTGTTGTTGTTTAGCGGCTAAAGTACGTCTTCACGTTCTTCCATTCTATTCTCACCTGCTCCGGGGTCCTTGGGAAGCCGGCTTCCTCCATTTTTTTGGCAATCTTTTTAAATAGATCACCGTTTCTGGTCTTCCTCCCATCTCAATAAACTGCAATCATTGTGCATATCCTTCCAACTGTTCAGCATGAAGCAAGTCTCCTCCTCAGACCAAAAGTGCGCCTTGCTCCTTGAGCTTGAACCCGCCGTCGTTATGCTGTTTTTTCGTCCTTATGCTATCGTCTCGCTTATACTTCCGGGTCACGGCCCCGCTCGGAAAAATGTCGAAGCATGCGCAGAGCGCATAGTCCGATTCGATTGCGTGGTCCGACCCGATACATACACACTCACACGACTAAAAATCGAATAATCTAGGTGTCTTAATTCGACTATGAGTAACTCAATTAGATTTGATTATAGTTTGACCAAGGTGTATGCATGCATTTTAATAGTCCAATCATAGTCGGACTAAGCCAATAATTCGATTTTCTTGAGTGTCATGTAAACGCACTGATTGAGTGAATACGGCAGGGCAGCGCTACATAGTATGTTTCCACCTGTGCCAGTTAAATTCAATTACAATTTGCGGGGCTTTTTAAGTTGTAAAAATAGCCACCACAGCGCCGTTTTTCGAAAGAAAAATAGTATTTTTTTATTAATTATTAAAAAAAATATCGCCGGCAACTTGAGACGATCGACGGATCGATGAGATATAATCTATTGCCGATGGGCCCATCCCTGGTCTGGGATGGTTTTTGGGTTGTTGCAGCAAAGTAGTTGTAAGGGATGGATAGACTTGCGAAGACGTTAGTATTTTTAAACTATGTCCTTCCAAGGACAACCCCCGTACTTATTCCGAGTAACGGTTGAAGATACGGTTGTAGGGTTACTATGTGTGACGAATCATATGGAACAGACTGTCTTGTTTAAAATCCAATTTTTTTGGCTTTCACCATTCTCTTTATACTCTCTTTAACCTCCAGGAAATACATCTTTGAACGATCAGAACTGATCTCATTTGATGCCTTTTGGCTCGTTAACTTAAGGTTTATGATGTAGAAACTATTGGAAATTTGTACTCTGTATAATCCTTACTCGAAATCCCCAGAACTGCTCTTTAATTTGCATGTAAAATAAAATAATAAAACAAATTCTGGTTGAATTTGAAGCTGAAAAAGGGTAAGGCTGGATTCCCAGGTTGGACCAATGTTGTGATGTATGTACTGATTTTGCGTTATTTTACCTTCAATACGGTCATGTTTCAACTTTCTGCCTCACAACAAGCTGTGGAATGGCGCATTAGAAATGGAATAAGTAAGAAATGCCATCAAAACGTCGCAAACAGGGATTTCTAGCTTACATATCTCTCGTGCTTAATATGCAACATAGCACAGCTAACCAAAAAAGGTTGAGGCTTATATTCTAAACCCTTGTGTGTCTCCCCCCCCAGAGGCGATCGCACTGCTGGTTGGCGCCATCCAGGCGGCGGAGTCGCGCTCAAAGGAGAACTGCATCTCGGCCTTTGGCAAGGTAATGCGATTCAGGCCCGAGTGCGCCAACATCACCGAGATCCTCCCCCATTGGCTGGCCTGGCAAGGAGGAGGCGGCCCACACCTTCGACTTCCTGTGTGACCTCATCGAGAGGTAGGCTTCTCTACCACATCGAGCCATTTTGTGTGTGTGTGTGTGTGTGTGTGTGTGTGTGTGTGTGTGTGTGTGTGTGTGTGTGTGTGTGTGTGTGTGTGTGTGTGTGTGTGTGAGGGAGAGTTTGAGGGAGGGAGGGAGAGTTGGAGGAGAGAGAATAAAAGGTAATATTTTTTCCTTTCGTAACCACAGCAACAACCCCATCGTCCTCGGACCGGACTACTCCAACCTCCCCAAGATCTTCCTCATCATCGCCGAGGGCGTGGCCAACGAGTCCGTGAAGAGCGAGGACGCCTGCAGCAAGAGACTGGCCAACGTGGTCCGACAGGTCCAGGTGAGTCTATTGCATGGTACTGAGACCGGTCAGGGGCAGGATGGAGCTCAGGAGGTAGAGCGGGTTGGCTGGTAACCGCAAGGTTGCTAGTTGGATCCCCGGCTCCTTCTAGCTGGCGTGGTGTCCCTGAGCGAGACGCCTCACCCTGACTGCTCCTGACCAGCTGGCTGTCGCCCTGAGGGGTCGACTCCGCCATCGGGGTGTGAATGTGTGCATGAATGGGTGAATGTCAATGTTGTAAAGTGCTTTGAGTGGACAGGACACCGGTCAGAAAAGCACAGTATAAATGCAGTTTATTTACCGTTTAAATATCATTTACTCGCCAATCCTAATGTGACGATACAATTTTATTTGTAAGACGTTTGATTCATTTCTTACTAAAAGTGATCCTTACTAAAAGTGATTCATAGTTTTTATGAACACCCCACTACTTTTAATGCTAATAGTTTGATGGGTCACACCTTATTGTTGTTTTGTGTGTTTTTCAGACCAGCACTCACATTTTGTCTGCACACACTATAGAAGGATTACGATAAATGTTTACTTTTGATTTCTAGATGTTTCATGAAGCCTTTATTTGATCAGAGTCTCATTGAGGTGAATCTCAATTACAAATGACTAAAATATCCTAAAAGATACTATAATGGATATATATCTTTCTACGTAATTATTTAAGAATAAACCTTCCTTTAGTGTCTTATAATCCCGTCTCTCTCTCCTCAGACGTCGGGCTGCCTGTGGACGCAGTGTATCTACTCCCTCAACGAGGCCCAGACGAAAGCCCTACAGAGTCTGCTTAGCAGCACCTGAGTCCCCCTGTCTCCCGCTCCTCCCCCAGACACCCCACTGCTCCCATTTTAACGTGAAATAAAGTCAAAACATCCAGAGCCGGGAAATGCGGGGGGATACTTCTGAAGGGGGCTAAGTGCTAACCCCCGTGTTATTAGCGGCGCGATTCTAATGACTTAGAAACCCAGGGAGAGGTTGTCGCCCAAACCCTGGTTTGGTCCTGCAAAACTCGCGTTGAAGCCCAGGTGGAGTTCAAAGGTGTCAAAGTGTCTTGTTTTAGAACGGTTTTGATAGTACTAGGGAGTTCAGGCGAGGGAGAGCAATAACCTTTATTAGTAGCCGGTCTCTGGTGCGCTGTCGGGGATTAAACAAAGTTCGGAGAATCTCTGTTCGGGAAATGTTTCGCTGCCAACTGCTGATTGGTTTAGAGGCTGATGGAATTACACGAAATAATACCAAGAATATATTCCAACTGAAACAACTGTCTTTTTCTGTTGATCTGTGTGTTTTGTGTTTCATGCCAGGTACCTTGGGTCAAAATATTATTTTCGATATATATAAAAAAGGTCCTTCATATATTGGATATGACCTTACTTTGTATTTCTTAGGAAGGCTACCAACGGTTTGCTTATGTTAAATTCCCTAACATAGGATATGGTCAATTCCAATCCATTGAAATTTATTCATTTAAATGATGCCATAAAATATCGGTAGATCCTTTTGTGTAGCCATGTTGACGCCTAAAATAAATTATTCTGCATTCTTTTAAAATATATACCCGGACCTTTTTCAAAAAGTTTATCCGATTTTTACGTGGACATATTATAAAATGGACAACGGATTCCAAAATGGCACCCATTCATTCATTTACATTTAGGGCATTTAGCAGACGCTTTTATCCAAAGCGACTTACAATAAGTACATTTGTCATAAGAAGTGCAACAATATATCGCTATCGGTACAGTAAGGATGTTCATAGAACCAAGTGCAAGTAACAACAATCACTAAGGCTAAACCAATTCCCGTGTTACAGCAATGATAGCAGCTACTGCAGTTGCTGCACAGTTAAGTACTATAATACAATACAATACAGTGTACAATGGTGGCCCGAGGGGGAAGGTGGCTATGCAGAGTCGAGGTGGACAAAATCGAGAAGAGTTGTGACTTTGCTGAACGACCTTTGCTAGCTCTTAGCAATGGCGGTACCAGACGTCCAGCTGAGGTAGTTGAGCGGAACGATCGAGCTGGGGTGTGTGGCTTCAGCAATGCTTGGAGGTAGGCAGGGGCAGTTCCATCGGCTGCCTTGTAAGCCAGTACCATCCTCTTAAATTTGATGCGAGCTACTACCGGGAGCCAGTGGAGGTCCCGGAAGAGGGGGGTCACATGGGAGAACTTCGGTAGGTTGAAAACGAGGCGCGCTGCCGCATTCTGGATGCGCTGCAAAGGTTTAATCGCAGAGGCAGGAAGTCCAGCCAGGAGTGAGTTGCAGTAGTCGAGGCGGGAGATGACCAATGATTGGACTAGAAGCTGAGTTGCTTCCCTTGTGAGGAAGGGCCGGATTCTGTGGATGTTGTAAAGTGCAAATCTGCAGGATCGGGCCACCGCAGTGATGTTTGCGGTGCAGCATAACTGATGGTCAATACCACACCAAGGTTCCTGGCAGGTGGAGAAGGAGATACAGTGATGTTCTCAACGGTGACCAGTAAGTCCATGTGTGGGCAATCTTTCCCTGGGATTAGGAGGAGCTCGGTTTTGTTGAGGTTAAGCCTCAGGTGATGGGCAGTCGTCCAGGTGCTGACGTCCGCCAGACATTCCGATATGCGTGTTGCAATCAGGGCTTTATCCGATGAGGGGAAAGAGAGGAATAGCTGAGTGTCGTCAGCATAGCAGTGATAAGAAAAGCCATGTGACGCAATTACAGAGCCCAGAGATCTGGTATAGAGGGAGAACAGAAGAGGCCCCAGTACAGAGCCTTGGGGGATCCCAGTTTCAAGCGTGCAAGGTTTGGACAAGGGGCCATTCCATGTCACTTGATAGGTGCGGTTCATCAGGTAGGATGTGAACCAGGAAAGAGCAGATTCAGCGATGAAAAAACTAGCAAGAACGACTGCTTAACTGATCACAACAGCACAGGCCTAAATCACACTGCAGTAACAGATGGAAAGTTAGAACAAGCAATTGTAATTCTAGGAATCTTAGTAACCAAACTCACCTACAGCCAGATACGAAACAACAATCTTGGGAGACAAAATGTATTATACTGGTTTACATTCGTATGTAAACCAACTGCTCAGGCGACATCAAGGAGAGATATGCTTCTGCATCTTGGGAGCCTAGCCACGCCCTACTTCATGAGGCACACGAATGCAGAAATATTCTTGTTTTTTAGCATTGTAGTATCACAAGCGAGAGGTCTGAGCGTTCGCAGTCGCATTGTTTACCAACCATAGAAGTATAAGTCACTAATCCCCTGACGATTCTCTATATGTTTAAGTTATTTTTAGATTAGTTTGCCCCTTTTTGACTTTATAAGAAAAGCACCTTGTGTATACCTTTTTGAATATTAAAATCATAATTAGCCTACCACTCGTTTTTTAATATATCTGTTTCTGAAACGAGAATCAAATGCCCAATATATACACGGACCCATCAGCTGGTGTATCCAGGGAACTCACAAGGTGTTAGGAAGCAAAAGGAGTCTGAAATGACCCCACATGGTATCATGGACCTATTATGTGTGGGTGCAATAAATAAGACATACCTATGACGGTGCCAGCCCCACGTCACGTTTCAAAAACAAATAATACTGAAACTGAATCTCAAACTTGATCCTGAAATGTATTTAACATGAAATATTGTACAGGGAGAGGGCTGTGGCCGCAATCGATGAAGGAGGCAGTCAGGTGTGCAGGAAGACAACAGGAGTATGATTTTATTTAAACATTCAGAGGAAATCAGGCCTACTGTAGGTCTATGTAAATAAGATTAAAGATGTCTAGGATAGTATAAATGATAACTGTAAATGGCAGGCTTACATTGCTTTTGATGGAGCCATAATGTTATATTAATAAAATGCATTTTGTTGATGGCCACCTTTCAGGCCACTTAAGCACACCTAACATGTATAATTAATAAAATATTAAAAACACTTGGCTGGAGTGTGTTTGTCATTTTTGGAAAAGAGCTGGAAAGAGCTGGAGTAACGGAATAAGATGCAGCTGGGCAGGGCGCTGAGAGGTGATGCACGAGGCATGATGGTGGCACGGCAGACAAGTAGAGTAGCATGATGGACTGGGATCTGATGAGGAAACAAAAAAGATTTTCTAACTTAAGATAAAATATATTCTGAAGTTTCCAGTTTCTGCAAACAGAAGAGAAGGGGTTTAATTAAGGCTTTGTATCATTAATAAGATAGACGGTGACAAACAATCAATAACGAACCAAAAAATATAAATATATGTCTTAGCTTAAAGCCCACTCACCACGTCAAGGTGCAGGCCAAGAGTGGGAACATAGAACAGTCACAACATGAAACAAACCTATAAATACATGAAACATGCATATAAATTCTAGACCATAGACTCACATCACAAACTCAGACAGTCACAACATGTACATACATATTAAATGTATGTGGCCTAGAAAAAATACAGTTGAATGTTATTGCTTAAGAAACAGATTCCTTCCAACTAACTATTTACGAATGCAATCAATATCTTATGTACAAATAAATGGTTACATATCAACCAGCAATGAAGTTGGAATGGCCTACACATATAAATAATTGTAATACACCAACATTGTTAACTGTCATACATAGCTAAACAATTAAGCAAATGAAAAATTGAATACCAACACTACTGAAATGTAAATTAGATAATAAACAATTATATAAAATGATTCCGTACTGCACCTGTTCTTTGTCTTTGGATCTTTTGAATAAATGTATCAATATATGGTGAATCACAATGATCGCAAGCAGAGGACCGTGACGTGAGAGTTATTGAGCAGCAGCTGAACCAGTCTAAAAATCGGACAGGAGCACTGAACTAGGCCCTCTCGGATGCCAGGTCGAAACAACATTTGTTTCACTACGACTCATTTCAGCTGCACACCCCTCCTTCTCCAGCAAAAAATAATTAGAGAAAACGGCTAATAAAATGCTTGAGGTGGCGTTTTGAAAAGAAAAAACGTACACTTTTTTAGAACATGGCATAAAGATAATTATGAGCCTTTGATTGATATCCAAACATTTTTTGCGGAGACACATTCCTGTTCCCCACTTGTATTGGAGTGAACGGAGATATCTGCTTCCGGGTCCCTTGACTCGAGGGACCCGACCGCTGGAACACTGGTGGATTGCGGAAGTATGCCCTGTTTAGAAGTGTCCGTGATTGGCGGATGCAATCCGAGCAGGTGATTGACAGCCGTGTGAGCCTGTCGCAGGTCGAGGGTCCGGCCAGCCCCCTGATACTATCTCGCCAACTAAGTGGTCGCTCGGCCTTTTTCCATCAGCGGGCACCGGAGGCGGTTTTGTGTCGCAGAGCTCCTGAACTTCGTTCCTGCGTGTAAAGTTACAATACGCTATTTATACTAATTTAATTATTATCGTTTACTGACTACTGGATCATGAGGGAAAATTAATTAAACAAAAAGTGAAGTTGGAAGTTTAATTGTTAAATTTGAATCCAGCTAACGTTAGCCGCCCGAGTTCAGGTTCAAGGTGAAGAAGTCGACGACTTTCGCAAATATGACTTTAAATTCCGGGCGAACACACATTTAAGGGTTATCTGTCGTCTATGTAACTAACTTGAACTCTATTTATCATGATCAACGCAATGTTTTCTCCGCTAAATGAAGTTAGACACTAGCTAAAGCTACTTGCTAAGGCCACGTGGCACAACTGAGGCCCACGATGCTAACTTGCGTCTTAACCTTTCGCCCATCGCCTACACGTGTTTTAGTAGTCCGGTGTTTCCCCGTCAATTTTACATGTATTAAGAAGCTTTATATGTTGGGACTTATTGGCAAGAGTGTTTAAGGTTAATTAACTTGGAAAAAAGTTGCAGGGTAAATGGCCGCTGCAGGGCGCGTGATATGCAGCAGTAATGGTGAACTTGTTTCCATTAAAATGTTAATGCCTGTCTTAGTCCAAAGAATTGCAATGTTTCTGTCCCCTGAACTTAACCAACACTTAATTGGTCAATATCCTTTTAGAAAATACCGAAATACTCTACGTGAATAATGGGTGACGAGTGGGAAGAAGAGGTAATAATCCGCAATCGATTTTGGTCTCTAAATGAACTGGCAATGGCGCATTATTTACACGTGTCAATGTCTCTTGATCACAGGAAACTAAGACCACCGCGTCAAGTTTTTCATCAAATGGCGGTAAGTTAATCGGCGTGATTAATTGGTCTATGTTCTGCTTAGTTATCTGTATATTTCTTTAATTAAAGGTACCATCCCGGGCGGCTCGTTTTGTGGCAAAAATATAAAAATCTGAGTATATCGGTTAAGTATTAGACAGTAATTGATGACGTTAGTAATTTGACATATCAATGACGTAATTTGGTCATCTGTGTAAGGAGTAGGGGCTAAAAATTGGCCGACCAATCAAATTAGTTTCAGACAACTTTGGTTGGATGGCCCGTCTGTCAGTCAACGTGCACGCTGTTCTGCGCATGCGCACTGGTATGCAAAGGGGGCGTGGCTTTTGTGTGATTCCTGATTGGATGGAGGGGAGGGTGTGCAATTCGAAAAATAAATCGTTAGTCCAGTAAATCCAGCCGCCCGGGATTGTACCTTTAATGCAATATAATTTCCTCTAGTCTCTAACGGGACGTCCTCATGGAAAAGTGGAGGAGCTGGTGGAGTAGACCACAATGGTGAGAAAATTTCTTGCATTCAAAACTGCAAAACGTGAATGGAAAGTATAAATATGAGTACATAATTAATCCAAACAGGCAATAAAGGAGGATTCTTCGGAGGTGGGGGAGATTCTGGGGGGAGAGGTAAGTTTTCATTTTGATCTCATCTATAGTTTGCTTTATTTAAGCTGAAAGGTTCAATACTATTCTTATTTCTCCAAAGGTCGTGGAGGAAGAGGAGGATTTAAAGGTTTTTCTTCTGGTGATTATAATAAATGTTTTTACGTTTAAATGACGATTGTTTGGTGGGGGAGCGGTGTGAACAAGCTACAACTTAAGAGGTCTTTGTCTCATGCAGGTGGAGACGACAACGGAAATGGTGAGTTTATAACTATTTATCCATGGGATGGTGTGATATTACCTCCCAGTGACTGACTAGGTGGTGCTGTTGTCGTAGAAACGAAGGGAAGCTCCTGGAACGGTGGAGGAAGAGGAGGTTTCAGAGGGAGAGGAGGAAGAGGTGATGATGGGGCTTTTTGCTGATCTTGTTACTTAAACGTGAGTTGTTTATTGGCTTTGGTGCCATGGTACACATGGTAATAAGTACTTGATTTAACCACCAGGGGGCGGCAGAGGCTTTAGGAGCGATTCTGGAGGTATGTTATATTGATTTAACTTTCAGATTTGTGTAGACAGTTCGCCTACACTTGTGTTTAATCTTTTTTTTTATTATTATTTGAAGATGATGGAAATCAAGATGGTGGCTCTGGTAGAAGAGATGGACAGGCCTCTTTCAGAGGTACAGCCAATGGCCTCGCAGAAAACAATGTCTACGTATATAAATGTATATAAAACTATGATGCTTACATGATGGAATCTGACTTTCATACTTCTTTCTTCTACCCATATTATAGTAAGAATCAATTTATTTGTTTCTCAATTAATACCAAGTTGTGTCTGTTAGGTGGATCCCAAGAGGAAAGGGGAGGAGGTGGAGGTAAAGTGTCTAAATTGACTACGATTTTGTAAAAGACTGAGAACCTGCTGTAGTTTTATTCCCTGTCTAACCCTTTTTATCACTGTAGGTTATCGTGGAAAAGACGAGGAGAACTTCTCTAAAGGTGACTATACCTCATGTCTTGATCGTAATCAATGGGCTCTATGCACAACTCCACTACTTCCTGGACTTAGTGCTGCTCCTTCATTTCCTGTCTTACATTACTGGACAAACTGATTAATCCAGGTGTGTCTGAGTAGTCACAATGGTCAGACACACCTGGATTAATCAGTTTATCCAATAATGTAAGACAGGAAATAAAGGAGCAGCATTAAGTCCAGGAAGTAGTGGAGTTGTGCATAGAGCCCATTCTTCGATTCTTCGTCCGAAGGTTCTGTGCTTGTGGTCGCCGAGTCAATCTGTTCCATGGATTTTTTTTTCCCGTTTCCTTCGGCACGGGTCCTTTTCGCACCGGTGCGAGTGGACTTGTATTTATCTTTGCACGTTATATATTTTAATAGCAAATGCCATCAAAACTGTCGCACTGTACAGCCCTGGTACAGCTCTAAGCCCCCCCAATTCGAGTTCAGCGTTGAATCACTAACCCTTTCTTCGTCTGTTTCAGTTTCTACCGGTGACGGGAGAAACCGAAGGGGATGAAAGTAAGTCTCCAGATAGTTGTTGTTGCGCTGCATATCATTTGTTGTCGACTGCATATCATGATATGGATTTTTTTATGACTGATAACATATTTTTTTTTTAAATTTTTCATCAGCCTCAGGCAATGACCGATGAGCCGATACTGCATTTGCTCCCTTAATTTACGTCATAAAAATTACACAATGACAAATGTTACAACTCAATTAAAAAAATTAACAATTATTGAACTGTGTAAATCATGCCGGGGAAAATGGTAAAATAAATCAGCAGGGTAAAAAACGCAAATATCGGCCTGTCGAAATGTCGTTTGATCACTAACCCTTACCCCGTGTTCATTTCCTCCCAAGGACCAAAGGTGACATACGTCCCCCCGCCGCTGGCCGAGGACGAGGACACCATCTTCGCCCACTATGCATCTGGCATTAACTTCAACAAGTACGACGACATCCTGGTGGACGTTAGCGGCCTCAACCCCCCCCAGGCCATCTATGTGAGTGTGTCCCCCCACCACCCTCGATTAATGCTTAAAGGTTGTATCAGCGATTCTAGGCCGAAACATAAATGATCACATTCATCTGATCTTTCCTCGCGATCTGCTATCTTGCTATCTGCCCGCCCCATAAGCAGGCTGTCAAAAACCCTCTTCTCTGTAGGCAGCCTATGCTCCGAGATCATACCCAAAAACCACCCAAACCAAAATGAAAAGTATTACAACTAGGGCTCGGCAATAAGTCGATTACGATTATTAATCGTGATAAAGCTCATGTAGATTACGACAATAAGCATTAGACAAAATGCTCAATTTAAAAAAAAAACAAAAAAAACGTTCTGATATGGATTTACCCAATAGTCGATCAGGGTCAAATGTGAGGTGTTAAGGTCGGCTCAGTAATATCATTGATGTGTTGATATGCAACACACAAAAAATGGATTTCTTTTCCGAAAAAAATAATAGACAGATTAATCGATTTATTAAAATAATCGTTCGTTGCAGCCCTAGAACCAATGACCTGTAGGGGAGGAGCTACTATCTAACCTTCCCACAGAACATGATGTACTGTTTGATGTGGATGTGCTCTATTTAGAGGGAAATAAAGAGGTGATTGCGTTAGGGCTGTGCAATTAATCGAATTTCGATCGATATCGATTTTGGGGTCAAACGATCTCCAAACTCGTATAATCGAGTTGAAACGATTAATTTGACGATGATGATTATGACATAGAAACACGTATAAGTATCCAAAATAAAACCTTTTTCGTGTGTAAGTGTACTGTCTGCCACAACATTCTGAATCTAACATTTGATTTTTATAAAAACATTTCATGAATACAATATAAGAGACGCGCATGCGAAAGCATTCAACGCAGCGAGAGGGAGTACAATCAAACAGGCGTGCTGCATCAGGAAGTATGCCGTTGGCAGGAGGCGGGACATGCCAGTGAACCGCCAATCAGCAGCATCGGTCTACGCTGCTGATTGGCAGCGTTTTCAAACTCAAAAATAATCATTTGAATAATCGTGATATTGCAATTTTCAAACTCAAAAATAATCATTTGAATAATCGTGATATCAATATTGACCAAAATAATCGTGATTATGATTTTTCCCATAATCGAGCAGCCCTAGATTGCGTTAATAAATCAACACAAATTGTACACCTACCGCTGTATCTGTGATAGGCCGATAAAATCACCTTTAGTGGGAATCGAATGATTTATTGACCCGTGCGTTTCCATCGTTTTCCACTGAACAACCTGTCCCACTCATCGGGACAGCCTTCACCATCGCCGGCCCTACCCTCTGGGACTCCCTCTTGCCATCCGAAACTCTGATACACTCCTTTTGTTCAAAAGTCTGCTTAAATCCCATCTCTTCAGGGCCACCTGCAACATCTAACAAATCATCCTCCGCCATCTTCCACCCTTTCGCTTAATGTGTCGTCTATTGTTGTTGTGTTTATTTGCCGTTAGCTTGAGTGTCTGTACTGTTTTGTAAAGCGTCTATTATTAATAATATCGTTTCTCCTCCATCCAGACGTTCGAGGAGGCAGGCCTGTGTCAGTCTTTGGAGAGGAACGTGGCCAAGTCGGGCTACGTGAAGCCCACCCCGGTGCAGAAGCACGGCATCCCCATCATCGCCGCTGGCCGGGACATCATGGCCTGCGCCCAAACTGGCTCCGGAAAGACTGTAAGATACCCCGGCAATACCGGGACCATTTACACTACTACACACTATACTGTACTGTACACAAATCATCTACGCCTAGCACACTGAAAACGTCGGACATATATCGTTTTATATTACAATTAAGATAGTCTTTAAAGTTTTATTTGATCTATTTTTAAAAAGGTGTTAACATGTGGTAAAAAAAAAATGGCTTTAAAATTTGAAAAGCTACTGAAATCATCCACCATGTGTACAAGGCAGGCAATGGTTACGTTGTTTTACAAGAACCTTACAACTTTTTCATTTTCAATTGGCAAGCTTTGAATCTTTGAATGTAACCTTTGTAATTGATTTTTTTTTTCATGTCTTGTAAGGTGAGTATCGAGAAACACGCCACAAATATAAGGCATTAATTAAACTGCAACCTCTTCACCAGCAAACGTCTACCTGACGTGATGCGTCTCCTCATGGTCTCTACAAGTATCACCTGGTCTCCTCCATCTCCTAGTGGTTTCTTCTCACCTCTCCTCGTGGTCTTCTTCTCACTCTCCTAGTGATCTCCTCTCCACCAGGTGGTCTCCCAGCCATCTCTCATCTAGTCTCTCCTTCCAGACTCCCTTCACTGTCTTCCCTGCTCTCCCCAGGCGGCCTTCCTGCTCCCCATCCTCCAGAAGCTGATGGCGGACGGTGTGGCGGCCAGTTCCTTCAGCGAGCAGCAGGAGCCCGAGGCCATCAT
Organism: Melanogrammus aeglefinus; assembly: GCA_900291075.1. NCBI lineage: Eukaryota > Metazoa > Chordata > Actinopteri > Gadiformes > Gadidae > Melanogrammus > Melanogrammus aeglefinus. The sequence continues at coordinate 83,161 of OLKM01001812.1, read as the reverse complement.
CGTGGCCCCCACCCGCGAGCTCATCAACCAAATCTTCCTGGAGGCCCGCAAGTTTGCTCATGGGTCCGTGGCAAGATTAGTGTTTATTGCATGTTTTCCTCGGGTGAAGGGATTGTTTATCAGAATGCATCATGGGAGTTGGTGTCCATAATGACAGAACCATCACCTAAAAACTTACTAATGCCATGCCTAACATTACTTGCATTTTATTCTTTGTTTTTCCTTGGGTGTAGGGTTTGTTTAGAATGCCTCATGGGAGTTTGTCCATAATGACTTGACATAAAAGGCAGAAGCTTTTCTCCAAAGCGCCCTGGCAATCTAGATGTGTATAAATCTGGTGCTTAATGTGTTGAAGGCATATTCATGTAGCTGAATGTCAGAGTTTGATGAGTTACTAATTAAAGAAGCGTTGGTAGCTGTGGTTTTCAGATGTCCTTGTCTGCCCTCCTCCCTGTAGGACCTGCGTGCGTCCAGTGGTGTTGTACGGAGGCATCAGCACGGGGCATCAGATCAGAGACCTTTTGAAAGGCTGCAACGTGCTCTGTGGCACCCCAGGGAGGCTGATGGACATGATCGGGAGAGGGAAGGTGAGTCGCCATCTTGTTAACACAGAAGTGTGTTCGGACTTGCTCGACATCCGTCAAGCGGTGTTGATGGTGTGACCGTGGCAACAGTGTTGTTGGTAAGATAGGATTGTCAAGAGAGCAGCGAGGAGTGGAACTTGGGGAGAATCTTTCTGTCCCTTTCTCGGTCTCATGTCAATCTTTCTGTCTGTCCCTATCTCTGTCCCCGTCTTCCTCCCTCCCCATGCTTCTCAGCCTTTAAGTATTGCATTTCATTTGAATGTGGTCTTTTGACGAGATCCAGTCTTCTCAACCGCACGAGGAAGAGATTCCCTGATTAGTCAGAACTGAGCCGGACGTGGTCTGAACTTAACTGGTCTCGAACAGCGGAGGCGGTGAAGTCGAGAGCAGATCTTATCAGATGCTGTTTCACTCACTTAGCGCTGACGAACGGCTTAGGCCTTTCTAACAAATTGCTCTTGAGATGAGCCCTAAATCTTGCCTGCTGGCTTGACGACGGATTGGTGTTGAGATTATAACGATGCTACTACTCTAATCTTTGCTGCTTTTGAATCCGATGCTTACTGCTTTGGTACTACACTACAGAAGCCTCAATTAACCAAAATGTATTTGTCTCATGTGAATCTTCTCCAGTAGCAACAGCTTAACATTTTAATGACAGATAAATTAACCCTATGAGATTGTGAAAATTGACCCAAAGACGAGTAACTGAAATACTTAGTTTGGACCATTAATAAAGACCGAAAGGCCAGGACTCAAAAACTTTTCATTGATTTAGTATTCATTGTTAGAGATGTATCGTTATAGGATTGTCTTACAATTTATTGATTATCACGGAATCACTATCTTGAGATCAGTATCGTGGCCATGTATCATGAGGTACCCTGTGATGCCCTCCCCAGGTGGGTCTGACCAAGCTGCGCTACCTGGTGCTGGACGAGGCCGACCGCATGCTGGACATGGGCTTCGAGCCAGAGATGCGTCGCCTGGTGGGCTCTCCGGGCATTCCCTCGAAAGAGGAGCGCCAGACCCTGATGTTCAGCGCCACCTACCCAGAGGACATCCAGAGGTAGGGGAGCCGGGGATGGACCTGGGTGTTTGTGCGCATGTGTGTGTGTTGTGTAGGTGAAGCTGATAGACGTGTGTGTTGGACGTGTATGTGAAGCTGATAGACCTGTGCGCATGTTGGACGTGTAGGTGAAGCTGATAGACTTGTGTCTCTGTGTAGGATGGCAGCAGACTTCCTGAAGAAGGACTACCTCTTCCTGGCTGTGGGTGTGGTGGGCGGGGCCTGCGCCGACGTGGAGCAGAAGCTGGTCCAGGTCACCAAGTTCTCAAAGAGGGATCAGCTCCTGGAAATCCTGAAGAACACTGGTAAAGACTACTGGTCCCAGAATGGGCCAACCCATTTTGACTGAGTTTAAAGGGGTGATTTATTGACTTGTACCTAGACGGACAGATGAGCAACGTTTGCTACGGTCCACTGGGTAGGCTGGTAGACTGATCTATCCAGTGTACATCCAGGTAGACACTCCCACTTGATGTCCCCAAAACATAGGAAGAGGCCGAGTTTCAAACAGCTTTTGGCGGTGACACCTCTAGGAAAAATATAAACCCTTTTAAACAACTTATTTCAGATTACTTTGGTCAACGATCCTTAATTTAAGGTGAGTGGTACGACTTATTGATCTCAAGGTGTCATTGCTGGTGGTTTTGATTTGCAGGAACTGAGCGGACGATGGTGTTTGTTGAAACCAAGAGACAAGCCGACTTCATCGCCTCCTTCCTCTGCCAGGAAAACGTTGCCTCCACAAGCATCCACGGGTGAGTGCCATTACCAAGCTATTGGGTCCTAGCTGGGAGAGGTTCGACTGCAATAAGGGATGGGGACGAGCCCCAGGCAGGATTGCATGTGTATAAAGGGACTCGCTCATTGGGGTTTTAAAAGCCGATCAGTTACGGTTTCTTTAATGTGCGGCCATCTAATCCGATGCTCAACCTTTCAGCTACAGTGAAATAAAGGCTAGAATCTCCCGCTTCTTAACAAACATTTAAAAACAGGCACCCAGGTCTTTAAGCCTGATCAGACTGCACAGACCCGAAATAGACTAGTAGTACTTTAAGGAAGATATTGAATATCATTTAAATGGTAAAATATTTAAGTGTATCATTATCTAGCTTTTGGCCGTGATATTAGATCGATTATATAAACACCCGTATATATAATGTTATGTTGTATTGTATAATATAGATATAGAGCTCCAGGAGTCAGCAAACGGCAACAAAAGTGCATTGAGTACATATAGTATGGGTATTGGAACACACCACTGGTCTCTAGTCGCGGTCCCTCATCCGTTCTGTTCCTTCCTGCAAAGGGACCGGGAGCAGCGGGAGCGTGAGCAGGCCCTGGGGGACTTCCGCTCGGGGAAGTGTCCCGTCCTGGTGGCCACCTCGGTCGCCGCCCGCGGCCTGGACATCAAGGACGTTCAGCACGTGGTGAACTTCGACCTCCCCAACAACATAGACGACTACGTCCACCGCATCGGCCGCACGGGGCGCTGCGGGAACACTGGCCAGGCCGTCTCCTTCTACGACCCGGAGCAGGACAACCAGCTGGCACGCTCGCTGGTCAAGATCCTCTGTAGTGTGAGTGAAACGTTGCGGCGACGGGGTTACTTGAAGAGCCGTTACGCCACCAGGTGTGAGTGTTATCGGCCGTTTTGGGACGATTGAAACACCTTCTTCCTGAGCAGTAGTAGTTCAGGAGGTAGAGCGGGTTGACTTGTAACCGGAAGGTTGCGAGTTCAATCCCCCTGACTTCTCCTAGTTGAGTGTGGAGGTGTCCCTGAGCAAGACGCCTCACCCTGACTGCTCCTGACGAGCTGGTTGTCGTCTTCAGGGGTCGACACCACCGTCGGTGTGTCAATGTGTGTATAATTGGGTGACATTTAGGCCATATTGTAAAGCCCTTTGAGTGGCCACTGGTTGGAAGAGCACTCTATTAATGCAGTCCATTTATACCGTGAACTCTTTACGACCCTAAGCTCTTGCAATGTCGATTTCTGTATGACCTGGGAGATTCCCGCCCGTCCCAAGTGTACAGAGGAGACATTCTCCTCTGTTGGAAGGGAGCGACCCTGTGTTTTACTGTGTTCAGGCCCAGCAGGAGGTGCCGTCCTGGCTGGAGCAGTCTGCGCTGGGGGCCCACGGTACAAGTGGCTTCAACCCAACGGGACGAGTGTTCGCCTCCACGGACTCCAGAAAGGTAACTCGTTAACAATCGAGTGCTAATTGTTTCTCTGCAGTCTCACCCCTACATCGCCCCTTCTCCATTACTCTCCTAAAATCACACCCCTCTTACACACTTAATGTATGTTTGTTTGTACATCCTGGCACTTGATGCACACACTTTGTACGTCCTGGCACTTAAAACATAACTTGGCATGGTGTAGCATCTTATCCTAGCTATCTTTGTTGTATAGGGGAATGGGTTAACCGAGTGAAGGTTAGTGCTTAGCACTTGGTTCTATGTAAATCCTCACTGTACCCACAGATATATTATTGTTTCTCTTTCTTCTGACTAATGGACTTATTGTAAGTCTCTTTGGATTAAAGTGTCTGCTAAACGCCCTGAATGTTTCCACAGAGCGGAGGCTTCCAGTCTGGCGGCGCCGACCATTCCAGTGCGGTTCCCGAGGCCGATGAAGAGTGGGAGTAGAGGACTCCCAGTACGGCCCCATGTTGTTTTTTTGTGTGCAGTGGAAATTTGTTTGTCCGTGAAGTGACGAGTTAATTAATGTACTTAATTATTAGTTTGGACTCATTTATTTTAAATGTTGAACTGCATGCATTTTCTTCTCCGTCAAGAGTTTTGCTTCGGAGTGTTTCTGTTTTTCTATTATGTGAACTGTGATATTTGACGCGCTTTCGTATTGAAAAAACACGAAAGTCAAAACTTGCCTAGTCTAAATGATGTATGCGCCTGTTGGGTGAAAAACATTAAAATCTAAAGGATTTAATTGATGTCTGGTGTCTTTCTATATTTGGTGTTTTGGTTATTAAGTAAATAAAATTGCTATTTCACTCGATTCAAAATAAATAATTTTGCATTTGTGATTATCTATTAATGCATTAATGAATTGTCTGGCCGGATCCAAAATAGTTTGATAATTCAATTAATTCGGACCTGAGCCACCGACTTCACCCGAAGTTGCAGAAAAAGCTTAATGCATCATCTCGGGTACTTTAGCCCCTCTGGGTTAGAAAAGTGAGGATGAATTTTATCCCAGCGTGAGCCTGGTCCTGCCGCGGTGCATTGTGGGTCGAGGGTTCGACCGCTGGCTGCTGATGTCAAGATGGCGGTAAACATCAGAAAAAGGATACAACACGCCACAAAAAGGCCTTGAATGAAGTTTTAATTGAATATTTAACACCCATCGGCCAGGACGGATTCACCGGTATTGCGGGAGTACACACGCACCGACAGAATAACAACCGCGGGAGAAAGTGTCGTATGAATCCCGACGAGAAGGAGGACCGTGAGTGTGCGCCACCGCAGGCCGAGAGCAGCCCCGCGGGAGGGTCCGACCGGTGGGTACGCGCCGCAGGAAAGAGCCGCGGCTTCATGGCGGAGGCCTGACGTTAGCTTTAGCCTCTCGCTCGGGCTAACTTGCTTGTCAACAGTTATTGATAAGATTATCATTAACTAATACTTAAATGTAATAAATATTTTATCAAGCATTTATAACAAGACACTTTTTTTTCGCAATAGTGAGTGGTGTTGTTACACAATTATAGCAAAATCCAAGAGGGTTGTCTAGCGTTAGGAGCGGTAGCTTAGCGTGCTAACATTAGCCGCAGCTCAACGTCATATACGCATCCGCCTGTTAGCGGCTAGTTAGCAAGGCAGCTTGTTAGTAGGTCTGACAACTTTGCTCCGGCTGAACGCAGTGAGCACCGTGTCACCGCAGCACCGTCACCGGTGAACACTACGAGGTGAGGCGGGTGTTTAATGGATTTGATCGCGGCTCATGACTTGGTACCACCGGGACTTATTGGGCCTGATGTGTACCTGTCCTGGGGTTAGGAGGGGGGATGGCTCTGTGTGGAACACCGGCTCATGCCCGCCCGCAGCCCGGCTCTGCACAGCCCGCTCAGGTACCTCATCACAGAAGTACCGGGGCACGGGTGTCGGGGAGCGCTGCTGATGGTGCACAGAGCGTCATTGGAAGCCTGTTTGTTGCAGTTATCTTCGCACACGCACGCACACATACACATTTATTATTGATACGGTGATTGATGGGATGGTTTCTTTTCTTTTTTCTGCTCCGTCAGAGAACACGAGGAGACTCAGGCAGAAAACCCCGAAGCAAGCCGAATGTAAGCACAAAACTGAAGTGTGTGTGTGTGTGTGTGGTGTGTGTGTGTGTGTGTGTGTGTGTGTGTGTGTGTGTGTGTGTGTGTGTGTGTGTGTGTGCTTTTGTGTGCGTCTCTCTATGTCTGTGTGTGTGTGTGTCTGTTTGTGTCTGTCTGGCTGTTTTTGTAGCTGTGCACGCAAACATAGGTGTGTGGGTGTTCCATTTGTGCAAGTCTGTCTGTCGTGTGTGTCTGCCTGCCTGCCTGTTTGTGTATCTGTGCAAGCATACAGAAGTGGGCATTTGTTTTTGTGTGTTTTATGATCATGTATTGCAATGCTTGGAAAGCGATCTCCTCTTGCTGGTTTACAGCAGACAGCCAGGTTTGACTGCTTTACAGGACAACTCCTGTTGAAAGTCTGTAAATCGTAAGCATCTCGAGGCATGGATGTATTGTAGAACATGTGACACTTCTCTCCACTCTGTTCGCCTGACGTGGTGTCAGACCAGTAAACACGTCGGTGACAGTTCACAACCCTAAACCTGAACCCTTGATTGAATGCCACATAAATGAACCCTCAGGCTCAGTCATTAACATTTACATTTAGGTGGTTTTGCTCAAGCTTTTATCCAAAGTGACTTCCAACCATTCATACACACATTCACACACCGACGGCGAAGTCGACCACTCAGGGCAACAGCCAGCTGGTCAGGAGCAGTCAGGGTGAGCCGTCTCGCTCAGGGATGCCTCAACACTCAGCTAGGAGGAGCCGGGGTTCCAACTAGCAACCTTCGGGTCACCAGTCAACCCAATCTACCTCCCGAGATACTGTGGCCCTGACCTATATAAAGCCTGTAATGGTCAGGAAGGTTCACTACATTGTTTTAAAAGTTAGAAACTGCATTTTGGAGGATCGAGGCTTGCGCGATAATCTTCCAAATTACGACCCTTGATTTTACAATGTTGTGTTGCTTAAAGAATAACAACGTCAAAATATAAACTCATCGAAACCCCCATCCCTTACCTTCATCAGTGGCGTTTCTTGCAGTGTTGCCAGATTGAGACAGATTTCATGCGCAACCTGGCAACACTGATTTCCTGACGTTGGTCTCCTGCTCCCTCCCTTCACACTTCGCGTTTCCTCCCCCCCACCCTCCCCCTCCCCTCACAGGAAGCGGGCGGCCGCCAAGCATCTGATAGAGCGCTACTACCACCAGTTGACCGAGGGCTGCGGCAATGGCGGCTGCTCCAACGCGGGCTGCGCCTCGTCCCCCGGCTTCCTCCGCACCGACAACAATTCGGCCGCAGTGCGCTCGCTGGAGCTCTACAAGGCGGGGGCACCGCTCTGCGACCCCCACCCCTCTAAGAAGGGCACCACCTCGGCCCACGTAGAGAGCAGCGCCCTGGCGGCTGCCGCCGCCGCCGCCACTGGGGGGGGCGGGGGAGTAGGGGCGGCGGCATGCGGGAACAGCCGTGTGAACCACCGGGATGGCGGGCATTTTGTGCGGGAGGACTTTAAAGGTGAGGTGTAGCCCATGTTGGTTGGTGTGTTGGTTGGTTGGTGTGTTGTCGTGATTTCGATTTTAGCGTCAAAACGATCACGAAATTAACATAATCTAGTTTTTACGGGGGAAAAAAAAGAAAATTTATGTATTATAGAAAGGGCAGAACAGCCGGATACATATCTGTATATTATTTTAGAAATTGGAACATTTTCTTTTTGTGTATTTTTTTAAGGCGAAATTTCAAAGTTCTCAGTTCCAACGTTTTTTTTGGGAGAGACATGCTGAATAAATACATGTTTTCAAAAGTTTTCAAATAATTGTTTGACTAATCGTGATTTCAATATTGACTAAAATAATCGTGACTGTAATTTTTCCAATAATCAAGCAGCCCTAGTGTGTTGGTTGGTGTGTTGGTTGGTTGCGCGAGGGCCGCCTTTAACCTTCGACCTGCGATCTTGGAGTGAAACCGTGACGACTCGAGGCGTCGTTTTGTCTTCTGCGTTTACTTTTATGATTAGGGCCTTTTACCTCCCTTTGTGCGTGAGGACTTTAAAGGTGAAGTGTTGTTAGGTGGTTTTCCCTGGCGGTCATGACGACGTATGCATGTTTAATGTCTGCTAAGACAGAAAAATCTGCCCGAGGGAGTATTCATGTCCACCGAGAACACCTCTCAATAAGTGTGCGTGAAATGGCCTGTTTGCGCTGAAACTTTTGTTCCATGGAAAAGTTCCCAGACTGCAGTCGGTGGTGCGCAAGTCCTGCCTCCAGGCTACCCGCAATGTTTACATCTTCTCAGGGGCGTGAATTTACCGACGCACACGCAAAGCATTCAACCAAATGCGACAGAGTGGGCATGCTGAACAATCACAGCAAACTGGGATACTCGGGGAGGGATCAAGCATTCGATTAACGCTGAAGGTATCAAATGGACTTTCAATCCACCCTATGGTCCTCATCATGGAGGCGTATGGGAGCGGCTCATCCGGATAATCAAGAAGATCCTCTACTCCATCACAAGGGAACAGACCCTGGATGACGAGAGTCTCCAAACAGCTTTATGTGAAGTAGGGGTGATCATGAATGACCGGCCCATCACATTCTTATCTCAGGATGTGAAGGATCCAGAACCTCTGACGCCCAACCACCTGCTTCAAATGAAGCGAAAGCCTACTCTTCCACCTGGACTCTTCGACAAAAGTGATACATATTCCAGAAGAAGATGGAAACAAACCCAACACATAGCTGATCTCTTCTGGAAACGCTGGACAGGACAGTACCTATCATTGCTACAGGAGAGACAGAAATGGAATAAGGTTAAAAAGAATCTAAAGTATGGAGACAAAGTGCTGATTATGAAAGTTCACCATGCAACTCCTGGCCTATGGAATGGACAGAATCACAGAAACCTTCCCCGACAAAAAAGGACATGTACGTCGTCGGGTCAAGATCAAAACAAGAAATAGCACCTTGGAAAGGCCCATCACAAAGCTGTGCCTTCTACAAGACATGACCTGATGAGACAGGTCTTACCTATGCCCTTTTTTCTTATGTGTACCCTGAAACCTTAGTTGAACCTTTTTCTCTTTTTCTTCTCTTTTTCTTAAACAAGCACCTTTTTTTTATGAACTTTGTAAATGAACTATTGGGACTACCTTGGATTATTTTTTGTCTTATTTTTTAAATTCTATGGTCAATCTTGAACATTGTCACAAAGGACTCTTGAGTGTACGCTTCCTATGTAAATGTATGAATAGTCCTATAACCTATTTCCTAGAGAGCAGAAGGGCAAATGATTTTCAACTGCATTAAGAGATGAAGCGAGTTTTCTGTTGAAGATGAGTTTAATTTATGTTGCTGTTACGGTAGCTCAATAAAAGATCACATTTTTGTGACACTATAAAAGGATGAGTGAGCGTTGATTTACTGACCGCTCCTACACAGCCCTCAACGCGACATGATACAAATCAGACCGATTTTGAAAGACGCAGAAATTGGTTTTGCAGAAATCAACAGTGAAATGAACCTAATATTTCTACCAAACAGGCATGTAACCCTATTCTAGTCTTACCCCCAAATGGAAATATTAACCCCTAAAAAGCATGATATCACCCCTTTGACATTGTTCTCCCCCCCCCCCCTCCAGACGTGAGCTTCCTGACGGAGGACAAGGTGTACGAGATCCTGGCCCTGTGCGCTGCCAAGGACGACTACTCGCCTCTGATCCGCGTGATCGGGCGCGTCTTCTCCAGCGCGGAGGGGCTGGTGGCGTCGTTCCGCCGGACCACCCCCCCGACCAAGGAGGAGCTTAAGTCCCTCCAGGGCAAGGACGAGGACAAAGACGAGGACGAGAAGGAGGTGGAGGACCAGATGGAGGAGGACCCGCCCGCCGCCGCCGCCTCCTCGTCGCTGTCGCGCGTCGCCGGGGGTGAGGGAGGCGGGGGAGGACCCACAGGGGCCGACGAGGTAGGGCTGGGAGATAAGGAGGGGTTTTGATCGTGGTTTTGGTTTTGGGTGAAACAATCTCCAAATTTATATATATATAGATATATATAGATATATATATTTTTTTTTTTGTGTATTTATTTTAATTTAATTAATTTTTTTTTTTTTTTATTCTGAATCATTTAATTCTATAATGCTTCATAGAAATTGCAGAACAGCTCGGTACATATTTGTACATTCCTTTCGATTTAAACCTTTTCGATGTGAAGGATTGTCTTTATTGATTTTCTCAGTTACAGTTTGCCGAGAAATGCTGAATAAGTGCATCATGTTTTCTCAAAACACAAAAATAATTTGTTTGATTAATCGTGATTTAAAAATTGACATAAATAACCGTTTGAATAATCGTAGTCGTCCTCTCCTTCTTTGCCCTATTAATGCCACGTTCGATCTCTCCCTCCCCCTTGCTCTCTCCTCCCTCTCTAACCCTCAACCATAATAATCCTGATTCTGCTTTTCCTTCCCCATAATGCAGCAGCCCTGGGCGGACGAGGTGTCGGTGGACGCGGAGGCGGTGCGGCGGGTCTATGCGCGCCTGCTCTCCAACGAGCGGGTGGAGGCGGCCTTCCTCAACGCGTTGGTGTACCTCTCGCCCAACGTGGAGTGCGACCTGACCTACCACAACGTGTACTCACGCGACCCCCACTACCTCAACCTCTTCGTGATCGTCATGGAGAACAGCAACCTGCACAGCCCAGAGTACCTGGAGATCGCGCTGCCGCAGTTCTGCAAGGCCATGAGCAAGCTGCCGCTGGCCGCCCTGGCCAAGCTGGCCCGGCTGTGGTCGCGGCAGGGCGCAGCATCGCTGCGGCGCATGCTGGAGACCTTCCAGCAGCTCATCACCTACAAGGTGAGGAGGAGTCACTGTTACGGTTTTACCTTTGGTGGATGCTTTTAGCCAGAGCAAGTTGTAAGTAAGTGGGCTAAACTTACACATAGGCCAAGGGGGCTAGGGGGGTAAGACGGGTGTGGGGGAGAGGCTATGCAGAGTCTAGGTGACCTCTGACCCTCTAGTTGACCTCTAACCCTCTAGCTGACCTCTGACCCTGCAGGTGATCAGCCACGAGTTTGGCGGACGTAACCTGGTGAACGACGACGAGGCGGTGGTGGGCGCCACGCGCTGCCTGAAGATCCTCTACTACGCCGACGTCCTGGGTGGGGAGGTCGACACGGGCCACAACGAGGAGCCGGACGACGAGCCCGTCCCAGAGTCCAGCGAGCTGACCCTCCACGAGCTGCTGGGGGAGGAGCGGCGCAACAAGAAGGGCCCCCGGGTCGACCCCCTCGAGACGGAGCTGGGGGTCCGGGCCAGCGACTGCCGCCGACCCTTGGTCCCCTTCGAGGAGTTTGTGAACGAGCCGCTGAACGAAGTGCTGGAGATGGACAAGGACTACACCTTCTTCAAGGTGGAAACGGAGAATAAGTTCTCGTTCATGACCTGCCCCTTCATCCTCAACGCTGTGACGAAGAACCTGGGCCTGTACTACGACAACCGCATCCGCATGTACAGCGAGCGACGCATCACGGTGCTGTACAGCCTGGTGCAGGGTCAGCAGCTGAACCCCTATCTGAGGCTCAAGGTGCGGCGCGACCACATCATCGACGACGCGCTCGTACGGGTAGGTTGTGCGACTCCGTGCATTATGGAGTGATTTCAAGTGTTTTTTTGTGCAGGGATTTGAGTTGGGGTTTGTGGGATGATGTGGTTTTGGTTGGAACCGGTCCGAATTATCGGAGGGTTGATTTTTATCGGACGATATTCCCCCCGAGTCCCGAATTGTGGTTGGGATCGTGCGTTATGGAGGGATGAGTGTTTTTTGTGCAGGGATTTGAGTTGGGGTGTGTGGGGTGATGTGGTTTAGAGGTCGGACGGTATATCAGATGGTTTATTTTATCGGACGACCGAATCCGAATTATGGTTCAGACCGTGCGTTATGGAGAGATTTGAAGTGTTGGGTTTTTTTGTCCAGGGATTTCAGTTGGGATTTTTTGGATGATGTTGGTTGTTTTGATTTTTATATTAAAATTAACTATTCATATGCTATGTTCAAAATACAATGAAAATGTATCATTAATTCTCCCGCGTTTACATGGACACTTGTAAGAACAGCTCGATCTGAATAGAAAATTATCACATACACGCCTCAATCGGTATACAGGGGGTTCGCAGTAGTTCGCTTTTGTCGCGTCTGTACTTTTATGCACACCGAACTGGACCACTGTCAAGGAAAGTGTTTTTTTCTTTTTTACATGATTCACGTCTTTCTTAACACTCCGAAAGTAGTCCTGTAACTTATCAACCCCAGCGTTTCCGGTTGCTAATCTATGTCAAAAGTCTTTCGTGGACTATTTCTCTGCTGAACAACACAACGAATGGTAATTGTAAAAAGACACACCATGTGAAGATATTTTTTAGCATTAGTTTTATCGATGAAAAATTCACGTCATCGACAAAATTCTTAATGATCAATTAGTCGATCGTCGATTAATCATGGCCTTCCCTAGTTGGTTGTTCTGGGTCGGTCAATACATCGGATGGTTAATTTTGTCGGACGACCATATTCAGAGTTATGGTTCGGATCGTTTGTTATGGAGGGCTGATTGTGTTTTTTGTGCAGGGATTTTAGCTGGGGTTTTTGGGGTGATGTGGTTGTTTTGGGTTGGAGTTCAGACGATATATTGGATGGTTGATTTTTATCAGACGATATTCCCCTGAATCCCGAGCCATGGTTTGAATTGTGCGTTACGGAATAATGCAGGTCATTGGTTCGTTTAGCACATGGTTTTAGGAAGCCCAAGCAATATTTGAAATATCGGCTGATATATTGATATCGACAATCTTTTATTCCCTAATTTAGGCATCAGTCCATAAAATCCAGTATCGGTCAGGCTGTATTTTGTATACAACCTTGTATTTGATTTCAAGCACTCCGAGACCGGATGATACATTTACTGATATGACTTGTGGAAAGAGATTGTCTGACTGCTAGAAGAAACAATGAAGGGATGAACATCTTGGATTCTGTCTGTTCCTAGCGGTGTCATGTTTACATGTTTACGTTTTCCAAAGAGAGATTCTCATACAGTTGAATCGCCAGCCACATAATTTCAAAGTGTGTGTGTGTGTGTGTGTGTGTGTGTGTGTGTGTGTGCGTGTGTGCGTGTGTGCGTGTGTGCGTGCGCGTGTGTGCGTGTGTGCGTGCGCGTGCTCTAGTGTGAGTGGTGGTTCTGTCCTCATCTCTAGTGGTGAGCTATAGTGTGAGTGGTGGTTTCTCATTAGGGATGTGAATATCTAAAATTTTTCATGGTTGAATAATCAGTTGGTGATATGAACGAATAATTGATTATTCGATGTGTGCCGACATTCACAAAGGCAGCCATGGATAATCGGCAAGAAATCCAGGGTTTCCGCAGGTTTCTTAAAGGTGTTAAAAGGTAGTTAATGAAATTATCCCAAGTGAAGGCCATTAAAAAGTCATAAACGTCATCTGACAAGGTATTACATTTCCAACAAGGCCTATGAGGTTTTCAATTTGTATAATTTAAGTGCAGGCCTATCTCCTAAAACTACTAAAAATTGTGTCGATTTATTTTTATGTTGCGAGTGGGACCTGAGCGATATCAATAATGTCAGGTGGTGCATGCACTGAAAAAACTGGATATACCCGGCTGGCTTGCTGCCAAACCACTTCGCTAGTTCGCTTCTGTTAGTTCAAAGTCAATAATGGGGAAATGCAAATTTTCAGACCTCTGGCTGGAGCCATCGATATTTAAAGAATGATTGCAAAAAGAACATTTGTTTGACCATGGCCATGGTTATATCAGTGTGTGGTAAATTTGCAGTTGCGGTGTTAATTAGAGATGTTGTCAACTTACTGTTATGTTAAACTGTAATCAGAAAACGTGGTTATATGCTTTAGACCCTATAGTAGCCTATCTGTGGTATAAAGGCTTGGACAAATTTCGAATTATATCTATCTACACTTTATGTTGAAAGTAGGCCTATAGACCGTCGCGATTCCCATTGAAACGAATGGCGCTGTGATTCGGTCTTCAAAACGAGAGCTCTTAATTGTGAAAAATGAATTAAACTATTCAGAAAAGTGTCGTGAGCTGGGTTTTCACAGCTCGTTTTTTTTTCACAGCAACGGTGATAGTAACATCTGGATAGTGCCTTTTCAAATGCGTGTGCTAGGGATGTTCATTTCTGGCAAAAATACTATTCGATATTCGCTAAGAAGTATTCGAATAATATTCGAAAATCGGTCAATCAAGATCCCCCAACGCGCGCACCTCGGATACACGCGCACACAAACATGAGCAGAGGACGCGACTTCTATTGTCCTACATTTACCGTTATTTTACACGCAGCTAGGCCAAAACTAAAAACGACTTCAAAGGTGTCTTTTACAATTATTCGTAGCGCCTTCAGAGGTTGATAGCAAGCGGGAAACAGTCGCCAAAGCGTAGCTTTGCTTAGCCACGAAGACCTGGGTGACGCAGTACCGCACTCTACAGTCATGAAGTGACCACGTGTTCCCCGCATTGACAAAGACCCGTGTAATAAAGGCCTCTATTATATTCTGTCATGCATAGATTTCCTTCTCAGTTCCGGGCAATAGGAATGATTTTTAATTTTTAATATTTATAAAAGAGATGTGCATAGGAATTATGCTTGTCGAAAGACAACATATAGAGTGAGCTAGATATTCTTTATTAATCGGCGACTTGCTGTAATTTATGTGCTTTGACACTTATCGGTGAGCGAGATGTCTCATTCATTGCGTTGCGAGAGCAGCGAAGAGCGTGTAGTTCACAAAGCTGCCTCAAGGCTGCTACGTGACCGGAGAGCCCCTCCATAGCCCGAGAGCCTGTCGGAGACCATCTCCGTAGCTTACGTGCGATCAATATATTTTAACTATCTGTCGACGCCATGACCTATGGTCGACGCACGCGGAGATGGCAAGGGCTGTGATTAAATCACGGAATCACTTCTCCGGTTGACTTTGCAACTTAATTACTTTGTACATTGTTTACTTTGCACCTTAAGGACCAATAAAACACCAAATAAGATTTGAAAAGCTTTGGAAGTTTATTTACAACACTGCTTACATGGTTTGTAGTCAACATATAAGATAGATCGGGCGGCGAATTGTGTTGCCTATCCGACATCCCGACGGAGAGCTGCTGAGGGGTCTCCTTGTTACAGAGTCGCAGTAGTATACCTTGACTATACGGTCCGGGTGGAACTCCGACTTCAAGTTTTAAATTCCGCATCGCAAAACAAGCCTTTGCATTCGCCTTGTAACGCTATGTATGCCACATTTACGCACCGCGGTACACCGAAGTGCCTGTACCGTGACGGTTCGGTACAAATACGTGTACCGTTACACAAAGCATTATTTTTTTATGTAGGCTACATTTACATGCAGATTTTAAAAATATACAGTCCCCTCCAATAGTATTGGAACCATGAGGCCAATTCCTTTATATTTGCTGTAGACTGGAAACATTTGGGTTTGACATCAAAAGATGAATATGAGACAAGAGATACACATTTCAGCTTTCATTTCCAGGTATTTACATCTGGATCCAATAAATAACTTGGTAGATAGCATAATTTGTAAAGGAACACCACATTTTTAGGGGATTGAAAGTATTGGAAAATGCGACTGACAGGTGTGTTTTGTTGCCCAGGTGTGTCCTATTACATTGATCATTCAAACAATAAATAGCACTGAATGTCTATGCTTAGTTTCAGATTTGGGTTTTGCCTGTGCAGACTGCAATTATTATAGTTAGAGTTGTAACCAACATGAAAACCAGAGAGCTGTCTATGGGTGAAAAAGAAGCAATTGTGAAGCTGAGAGAAGATGGAAAATCCATCAGAGCCATTGCATAAATATTGGCAATAGCCAATACAACCATTTGGAATGTCCTGAAGAAGAAAGAAACTACTGGTGTACTAAATAACAGATATCGAACGGGTAGACCAAAGAAAACCACAGCAGTTGACAACAGAAACATTGTGAGAGCTGTAAAGAAAGACCCTAAAATAACTGTTGTTGACATCAGCAACAACCTCCAGAGGGCAGGAGTGAAGGTATCATTATCTACTGTTCGCAGAAGACTTCATGAACAAAAGTACAGAGGCTACACCAGAAGATGCAAACCACTCAGTAGCTTAAAGAATAAGAAGGCCAGGCTGGATTTTGGCAAAAAGTCTCAAAAATTCTGGAACAACGTTTTATGGACTGATTTATGGACAAAGTTTGGAGAAAGAAAGGATCTGCTCATGACCCCAAACATACAAGCTCATCTGTGAAACACAGTGGAGGCAATGTCATGGCTTGGGCTTGCATGGCTTCTTCTGGGACGGGCTCATTAATCATCATTGATGATGTAGCACAGGATGGCAACAGCAAAAAGAACTCAAGAGGTCCACAGGAACATTTTGCCTGCCAATTTAAAGAAAAATGCAACCAAACTGATTGGAAGATCATTCATCATGCAACAAGATAATGATCCAAAACACACTGCAAACACAACAAAGGAGTTCACCAGGGGCAAGAAGTGGAAGGTTTTAGACTGGCCAAGTCAATCTCCAGACTTAAACCCTATAGACTATAGAGCATGCATTTTACCTGCTAAAGAGGAGACTGAAGGGAGTAACCCCCCAAAACAAATAACTGAAAGGGGCTGCGGTGAAAGCCTGGAAAAGCATCACAAAAGAAGAATGCACAAGTTTGGTGATGTCAATGGGTCACAGGCTTGATGCAGATATTGCAAGCAAAGGATTTGCAACAAAATATTAAGTCTTATTTACTTTAATTTATTTAAAATCTATCTGTTCCAATACTTTTGCTCACATAAAAATGTGGTGTTCCTTTTACAAATAATGCTATCTTCCAAGTTATTTATCGGACCCAGATGTGAATACCTGGAAATAAAAGCTGAAATGTGTATCTCTTGTCAAACCCAAATGTTTCCAGTCTACAGCAAATATAAAGGAATTGGCCTCACTGTTACAATACTATTGGAGGGGACTCTATATACATCTGAATTTGCTACTCAGTTTGCTAATCACTTCCTACTTTTGTGATCATTAAAGAAATCAACAGATAAATTACCTTGTCTAATATTTTATTAGAGAAAAAGCTTTTGTCACAAATATGACTTTCTATGAACAATGCATTAATCAATGCAGCTTGCATTACAACACACTATGGAAGTAGGTAAAAAATAAAAATTTTGTTTTCTTTTCTTTCTAATCTTTCTTTTCTATGTCATTAAAGAAAATGCTGCGGTTAGTCAATTACAAGAATAACAACTTGTTCGTCGTTCTTGTGTCTGGCTGTGAGTTTTACGTGCATGCTATGCGTACGCTGAATCGCAATCGTGTCCAGACAAATCTGATTGGCCAAAACACATTGAAGATAAATATGAGTGGTGGTTCTGTCCTCATCTCTAGTGGTGAGCTCTAGTGTCTGGTGGTTCTGTCCTCATCTCTAGTGTGAGCTCTAGTGTGAGTGGCGGTTCTCATGCCTCTCCTCATCTCTAGTGTTCGTGGTAGTGAGCTTTAGTAAGTGGCCGTTCTCACGCCTCTCCTCCCCCATTCCCTGTAGCTGGAGATGATTGCCATGGAGAACCCGGCCGACCTGAAGAAGCAGTTATACGTGGAGTTCGAGGGCGAGCAGGGCGTCGACGAGGGGGGCGTCTCAAAGGAGTTCTTCCAGCTGGTGGTGGAGGAGATCTTTAACGTCGACATAGGTGGGTGGAGGAGGTTCATGTTGTTCACGGGTGGTGAAGAGCTGAAGGATTAAACAAAATCAAACCAACATTTTTGTGATTGGTTGCTGTCACTGAGATCAGTAAGATTTAGATCAATTTTTCATCTAGAATTCAATAGTTAAATAAAGATGTTATATCAATCCATGCATATATAATTCTCAACACATCGGCCTGGCCTAAAGGAAAGAGCAGTTGGAAGCATGTTGACTGCTTCCAATGTTGTGTTGGTCAGACTATAGAATGATTTATTGCTTGTTTAGTGAATAATACAGAACATAAGGAATTGATGGATGCAATTATTCTATATGGATTAAATTAAACAAAGGAATTGATGGGTTAAATTAAACAAATCGCATACTATACGATGCTATAACCTAGCGGAACGGAAAACGTACAACAATCTCGATTCATTATAAATTTTATCGGTTAGGGATGCAATTGATTCCCATAGAACTAATGTTGTGATTTGTACAGCTTTTTCGCATGTCTACATAAAAAGATCGATCATGGGAGTTTTTATAAATTGATATCAGAACCTTCAAATGAAGATCAATTTGAGTCAGAAAACGATTCGATTTGAACCCAGCCCTACTTATTTCGTTTTGCGTTGCGCCCAGTTTTACCTCTACTTAATAAACGTAATGGACCAAGAAAATTAGTCGACGGCAATTTTTTATGTCGACGAGTGGGCAATCACCCGCAATATCAAAATAATATATAATATAGCGGTATGGCGTTATTGTCTCAACTACATATCTCTTTCAAAAAGATACCTCTATAACTCTTACTACCGGTTTATCGCCCAGCCCTAGCATGCACTAGGGGTGTACGGTATAAACGGTATAGAAAGTACACCGGTGTGAATTTGTGCTACGGTATGGATTTTGACGTTACCTTGTGACCGGTAGACAGTGATGTGTGTAACGCGTTATAAAGTAAATAACTCGTTAATACAGTAACATAACTACTTTTTCATGTAAAATGTAAAGTAACGCGCAACTACTGAAAATATGGTAACGAAACGTAGTTCCTTTTTCAATTCGGCTTGACGCTTCTTTTCCCAGGGACATTTGACAGCAATACTGCCTTCTCATGCAGTATTGCTGCAAGAACGCAGGCGCGGTTGCGGCGTGCCTACATGCTTGCTCAATAGTCCCTTCACAAGCTCTCATTCCACACCGTACGAAACAGATGCTGGTAGCATGAAGCTGTCTCTGCATCTCAGACATCGCTTTCGCGGGCATTTTCCAAAGCCAGTCTTTATGACAAAAAAATCCAGTGGTGGAACAAGATAAGAAACCTTATCACTGTTTAGCTGTGTAAACTAAATGTCAATAGAAAGGGCTTTTAAGAGATGGTCAACACACTTCACTTCTGCGCACACTTCAGCCAAATTGAGATGACAAAATGAAACGGCAAGGGCCTCTTCTCGAGCAAGTGGAGAAAGAAATCCATACTATTATATTTTTGTGTTTTTCAGAGATGGAAGTAACTTGAGAAAAGATTTTGCATTTTTTTCTATGCAGTTTTGCTGCCTAACCAGTATTTTACCCCTTTAGCAACATTTAAATATCGAAATTAGAAGATAAAATGAACATACTGTGCTATAATACCATTAACGTCTATGCCTCAAATCCTACCGTGATATACATTTTAGTTCATACCGTACAGCCTTAGCATGCACAACACTAAATGGAAATATCAACAAATTGGCAACCCCTGCGTAATACCCCCTCGCAACAAATGAATTGGACACAATGAAATAACAAACAGATTTTTTTATGTCATTTAGATTGGTCAACTAATCACAAAAATTGTCAAAAGATTTTGTTGGAAAATTAGTCATTACTGGCAGCACTAGTTTTACCGTGTACGTATCCGTTTTAGTGCCCGCATATTCTAACAAAGCCTCCGTCTCGGGTCCGCAGGCATGTTCACCTACGACGAGACCACCAAGCTGTTCTGGTTCAACCCATCATCGCTGGAGAACGAGGGGCAGTACACGCTGATCGGCATTGTGCTGGGCCTGGCCATCTACAATAACTGTATCCTGGACGTCCATTTCCCCATGGTGGTCTACCGCAAGCTCATGGGCAAGAAGGGGACGCTCAGAGACCTGGCCGACTCCAACCCGGTACAACGTTTTATTATGGGATGTTTTCTGTCTCTGTCTCTCTCTGAATAAACATCTCTATTATACATCTTTATTGCAGTTGATGCCCATGAAAGCAGAGTAATTTGGCGTAAAATGACTTTCTGGCAAGTAGGTGTGTGCGTTGGTCATGCAAAAATCTCGCAAACGATTTGAAAGCCAAGGCGGTGAGGATCTGAAAGCGAGCTGAAGTTTCTCTTCAACCAAGGAAAGACTGAGCGAAATCCCGTGAGATGCCTTAGCCTTGAGGAAGATGCTAATGGTTCAGAGAACAGCTGCATATCAACATGGCTGACCTGTGTGTCTCTGTCTGTGTCTGACTCTCTAACTCGCTCGCTCTGTCTGTCGATCTCTCTGTCTCTTCTCTATGAAGGTGTTATTGTAGCAAAAGTCTTTAGCACCTGTAACTGCAGAATTTGAATGCGTACACTAAAGTCACAGTAAATTTGAAGTCGTATATATTTATTTTGCATGTGTACTCTAAAGTCACAAATGTGTAACATTACATTTGTAGTCGTAAATATTATATTCTACCATTGTAAACACAAAATAGGGTCTACGAGTACACAAATCTGTGTTACAGGTGCACAAATCCTTTTGCTACAATTTTTGCAGCGCAGTTGGTGCAAAACACATTCGCACACCCGTGTTTCATAATCTGAGAACATGCTCAAAAGGTGTGCATTCGTAAACCCAAATTTGAACTAATGCATCAGAAGTTGCACATCTGTCCTCACAAATAAAATGATAAAGAACGTTATGTTAATTCAGCATTTTAATGAGCGAGCACAAATCCATGTTACAACTGCTCGAATCTGCTCCTGCAAGTCTCAGCTGTGGGTTTTTTTGCAGGTAGTTTTGCAACACGTCTAGGTGGTAAATGTGTAGCAAAAGTATTCGTATCCGTAGATGCCAGAGGGTCTGTGGGCGGGACAAAATAGTTCCGCCCATAATTTGAGAAGTGAAGAGGGCGTCCTACTGAACGGAGGTGGGTAATCCTACATTATGTTAAATGAAATGACTTAGTTCAAGTGAACTCCCCCCAAAGTATTGCATTGCATTCGCCCTCTTCACTTCTCCAGAAAGGAACGTATCCCGCGCAGAGTATGCTGCGATCTTTATAGGTCCATGGCTGACATGCAGTGGGTCTCAGTGTAATTTGAGAAATGCATCCCTGCCGGCGACTTTCATTGGTTTAGGAAATTATGGGCGGAACTATTTTGTCCCGCCCACGGACGCTCTGGCATCTACGGATACGAATACTTTTGCTACACATTTACCACCTAGACGTGTTGCAAAACTACCTGCAAAAAACCCACAGTTGAGACTTGCAGGAGCAGATTCGAGCAGTTGTAACATGGATTTGTGCTCGCTTATTAAAATGCTGAATCAACATAGCGTTCTTTATCATTTTATTTGTGAGGAAATGTTTCACAGATGTGCAACTTCTGATGCATTAGTTCAAATTTGGGTTTACGAATGCACACCTTTTGAGCATGTTCTCAGATTATGAAACATGGGTGTGCGAATGTGTTTTGCACCAACTGCGCTGCAAAAATTGTAGCAAAAGGATTTGTGCACCTGTAACACAGATTTGTGTACTCGTAGACCCTATTTTGTGTTTACAATGGTAGAATATAATATTTACGACTACAAATGTACTGTTACACATTTGTGACTTTAGAGTACACATGCAAAATAAATATATACGACTGCAAATTTACTGTGACTTTAGTGTACGCATTCAAATTCTGCAGTTACAGGTGCTAAAGACTTTTGCTACAATAATACCTTCATACTTCTCCTGCAGCAGTAGAAGGAATAATTCTTGCCAAGGACAGTTTTATAAATGTATTTATTTTTGGGAACTTGAAATTTGAAAAAGCAGAATAGTTTGGCATAAAATGATTTTCTTTCTTGATACGACAGTAGGTCTACTATGTAAACGACATAAAATAGCTGCGCAAGTAGAAGGATGTAAAAGTGATACTTGTCCGTCTGTCTCCCAGGTGCTGTTCCAGAGCCTGACAGAGCTGCTCTCTTACGAGGGCAGTGTGGAGGAGGACATGATGATCACCTTCCAGATCTCCCAGACTGACCTGTTCGGGAACCCCCTGATGCACGACCTGCGGGAGAACGGGGACCAGATCCCCGTCACCAACGATAACAGGAAGGTGAGGAGGCCGCTCTTCACCTCGACCATGGCGCTCAACCGTCGAAGAGAGATTAACACAAACGGTTCTAAGCACGCTTCTGAAGTGAACCGACCACCCTAGCTTTAACTGGGAGGGGGCAATACCCCATCCCATTTATTCCAGTATTCAACGGCAATTCCAGTATCCCAACCACACTCACACCTGGTAGGGTATTTCATTTATGTTCACTTTCAGGGTGTTAAGCATACTCTTTTATGCAAAGCGTCTTAAGGTGCGGCAACACTGAACGCGTTACACACGTAGAAAATCATAATTTCTGCATAGGGAACCATTGGTTTAGGCGCGTAGATTCGTTAGCCGTGTTTTATGCACCTTAATAACGCACCTACGCGCGGAGTTCAAATTTAACTTTTTACGCTCCTACGCATGACGTTTAGCTGCGATAGCCAATCAGCGTTGAGCTTGACCCGACGTCACTGGCAGAGAGACGGAGGACAGACGCTCCCAAGCGCTCCGCAGCTGATATCGAGCACCTGTAGTTGGTGTCCTGAAGGGACCCCAGGCTAGCAGGTCATCGAACATGGCCCCAGTCCCTGGAGGCGGTGGTGAAACTCACCCAGCTGTGGAGCGCCTACGGAGGATGTCATGCACCCAAACACGACGGGGTTTGGGTTTCCTACTCTCCTTGAACTTCCACAACAAATACAGCAAAGCAATGGTGGTGATCCCAGCCGTGTTTGTGGAGCAAAAGAAAAGTAGCGGGGAAAAATACGTTTTTGGGCGGCCTCATCTAGCTGCGTAGGCGCGTTGAACCATTTTTGTGACACAATGATCAAGCGGCAGGTTAGCCGCGTAATGCGTTCAGTGTGGACGTACCTTTAGGATAAGTATATTTGCCGAAATTTTCGGGAAATAACGTAGACTGTACGGACAATGTACGATTTAACGTCCACCGAGAACTTTTATATTTGTCATACTTTTATTTCTGTCATATTTGTATTTCCTTAATGGTACTGTTATTGTGGCGGCGGCGGTGCAGGAGTTTGTGGCCCAGTACGCGGACTACGTGCTGAACAGGACGGTGGAGAAGCAGTTCAAGGCCTTCAGACGAGGCTTCCACATGGTCACCAACGAGTCTCCACTCAAGTACCTGTTCAGGCCGGAGGAGATAGAGCTGCTCATCTGTGGGAGTCGGGTAAGGAGAGAGGGGGGAGAGGGGGTGACAGGGTGGAGGAGTGGGAGCAGAGAGAGGAAGGAAACTTCTCCGTCTCACTCTCTTTTATGTCTCTCTCTGTCTGTGTCTCTGTCTCCGTGTCTCTCTCTCTTAACTCTGTCTCTCTCGCTCAGAATCTAGATTTCTTGGCTCTGGAGGAGACGACAGAATACGACGGCGGCTACAACAGAGACTCCCGGATCATCAAGTAAGATAAACACCACGCGTGATGGGCTCAGTTGTGGTTCCACGTCGACGCAACGCAAGGACCATGCAGACGCTTCAACCCAGTCGGGAACCTCTTGTGGTTCTTTGTCGGGTTTCAGCGAGCGGACCAATCACAGCCCTTGCTGCTGCGTCGCCTCGACGCAAGGTTAACATATTTGGGAGGCGCACGTCAGGCCCTTGTTGTGGACACAAAGAGGGTCCGAAAGGACGTAAGGGGTCCGTAACCCCCTTGCGTTACGTCGACGAGGAACCATAATTAGCCCTTACGTGGGCTTACATTAAGCGCCAGGACGTACAAACAAACGATAAGTGTGCATATTACGTGGCTACATAAAGTGTTTACATTAAGTGTTTACATTAAGTGCGTACATTAAGGTCATACACTAATTTCCCTCCCTCAGGGAGTTCTGGGAGACCCTGCACTCGTTCGGAGACGACCAGAAGCGTCTCTTCCTGCAGTTCACCACGGGGACGGACCGCGCCCCCGTGGGCGGCCTGGGGAAGCTCAAGATGATCATCGCCAAGAACGGCCCCGACACCGAGAGGTAAGGGCCCCCACATCCCCCCCCCCCCCCCCCCCGCCGCCATTATGTTTACCGTCTGTGGTGATGGGAGGACCTAGTGATGGATATACTGCTGCCGCTTAGCCCCTTTAGCCTAGCTGCCTTGGCCCTTTAGCCTAGCACGGACTGCAATGTTAAAAGGGGCTAGGTGGGAGAGAGGGAGGGCGGGTTTGGCTGGGCGTGGGTGGTTTCATCTTCTCAGTGCCTTGCGCTAAGGTGCTAGGCTAAATGGGCTCAGTGCTAGGCTAAATGGGCTAACACTAAGCCCCTTTTAACATATAACTTAGCCCCTTTAGCCTAGCATCTACCCCCTTAAGGCTAGGACTTTACTTAGCCTACCCCCTTTAGCCTACTTTAGTCACTTACACTGTGTGTGCCCCCCCCCCCCTCCAGGTTGCCAACCTCCCACACCTGTTTCAACGTGCTCCTGCTCCCGGAGTACGGCACGGTGGAGAAGCTGAGGGAGCGGCTGCTGAAGGCCATCACCTACGCCAAGGGCTTTGGCATGCTCTGAGAGGCCCTGCCCCGACCCCCACCCCCACCATGACCCCGCCCTCAAACCCTGCGACCCCGCCCATCTCCACCCCCCACCTCATCACACACACCGCAGTCTGACCCGCCGATAAAAACACACAAAAAAACACAAAAAAAAGATGAAACGAGGACATGAAAAAGGGGATTTAACCACAGAACCGTGCGCTGTCGGGGTGGTGGGGCCTATGGGGGGGCAGGGCCATGTGGCTGGCCAACCACGGCTCAACAAACCCAGTAGTCCCGCTATTCGTTGCTACTACTGCTACAACGATTATTACAACTACTACTTCTACTACTAGCCCCGCCCACTTCCCTAAGCCACGCCCCCCGCCCCTCCGATGTGAACCCCCCACCACATACATACTTACTTGAATGTGCTACGGCAACCACGGCAACCACGGCCCTCCCAAAAAACCAACCCAGGCTTACCCCCCCTTCTTTTTTCCTTTTGTTTTTTTTCTACGTCCACAGAGGATTTCACTTTCTTTTCGTAGTATTTATTTGAAAAAAGATATCGGGTTTTTCGCTTCTTTTTCGTTCATTTGTTTTCTTTCATGGTGACCTTTAACCCCCAACCCCGGGGGTGTGGTGTATGTGTTCGGCACGGTCGGCATGGAAATGGTGCAGACTGCGGACAACGCATTGGAAATGGAAAACCGGTCGATGGCGGAAAATCAAGCTAAATCCCGACCGAAAAAAACGTCCGAAGACTGAAAAACGAAAACGACCGAACAATCCGACTTTGTAGGTCTTTCCTCGCTTTGTACAAAGATCAGTCCGAAATAAATGTTTTGATTTTCCTGTACCCCACCCCTCTCCCCCCCCCCGACCCACCCAAGCCTCTCCTACTATAGCATGTGGAACGAACCATTTTAACTAACAACATCGACCCCACCCCCCCTCTCTATTTGGACCGGTCCGCGGAGAGACTTAAATCAGAGCGGTGTAAGTGCACTTAGACATTTTCAGAATGTTTCCTTTGTCCGATATTCTTTTTTTTTTATGCATACGATTTATTGTTTTGTTCTTGCCGCACATTGTGTCCTATTTCGAAAAACACGTTTTATTTCCATGTCTTCCTGTGACGACGATTCTCAATAAAACGAAACCCAAGAACACGACAGTATTGTGTATGCTGAGGGGACCCTCTCTCTCTCACCCCCCCCCTCTCTCTCTCACTCTAACTGTCGCTCTCTATCACGCTCTAGCTCTCTCAGCCTCTCTTTCTGGGCGAGACAGACGTAGTGTGTGCTGGTACAAGGCCCCCCCCCCCCCACACACACACCTCCGCCCGAGAGACTGGACCCTCGTCTACGAATAGACGGATCTGGGCGAGCGTGATCCAAGTGAAACACCCGCAGCAGGGACTCGAACCCACCACCGCTCCGATATAGGGTCTTCGGACAACGTCCCAGCATCCGGAGCCCCCCGCGTCCTTGCAGATTTGTGAACAAAGTTTTATTTTATTTAGTATTAATGATTATTACGATGACATAATTTGTGTCTTTATTTGGGTTTTCTTCTGTCACATTTTCTTTTTTTATCGGAACAAACGGTCAGAAACGCTAGTTCGGGGGTCTTCGAGTCTTCGCTCATCTTCGCAGGTCAAAGGTGAACTTGAGAAGATGAGCGAAGACTCGAAAACCCCCGACACAAATTATGTCATAATAATCATTAATCCGGATGCTGGGATGTTGTGAGGTTTGGTTGGGGGTTGGTGGTTTCAACTTCTTAGTGCCTTGCTCAAAGGCACTTTAATGGCAGTTTAATAAATAGGGTTTAGCGGAGGGGGTCACTCACCTGCTGCTCTACGCTTCTTTCCCTGCTCGACCGACGTTCAAACACACCGCTCCGTCGTCACGGCAATCACTACCCCCCCCCCCTTCCAACCCCCTTATCCAGGCGGGCAAGGAATGTGGGAGAGGGGTGGGTACCGGACTGGCATGGACCATTTCCCAGCATGCATCACGGTTAGTGTCGTGGACCATACCCCCTGTCAAAGCACCCCCTTTGTGGCGAAGAGGCGAAAGTTTAAAGTTCGGCGTTATGGCGGGAGAATTTGTTTGAGGCTACCTCAGTTAGCTTCCGTTAGACCACTCAGAGGAGGGCCCACTGGCACAATAACATAAACCTGGGCCGTCCTCACTCTTCTGTTGCTCTTCACCATCCTCTTTAGTTTTTCCGTCGGAAATCCCTGGGCGGCGAGAAACCGATCTTTTCTTCAAATTTCATGTTTTCTTTGAGGGTTGTTTGGTTCGTTCTTTTTACCTGCTTGAGAGCTAGCCTGTTTGCTTGCCGGTGACGATTCAAGTGCCATAAATGAGGGTAGCAAGGAATCTTTTTATTGTTAATATAATTTAATAATAATTTCTTTTTTTCTTTTTTTGGCAGCCATCTTTGTTGTCCCTGCGCCGTAAAAACGGGAAACTTTGTTGTGTAACGAAAATAAAAACACAATTATACGAGATGACTCAGAAAATGTCAGTTGGGACTCCGCCATCAGTTGCTCTGCGTTTCCATTTGTTGCCCTGGTTTGTTTTTTTCTGTACCGTTGAATCTGCTGCTCACACGGACATCATACGCTTAGGACTCTAGCGCCGGATAAAAATGAAACGTGGCGAGGCATCGGAGAGCCCCCTCGCCCGTAGACGGCTTTGAATCGACGGTAACACTTTAAGGGATGAAGATGATTTAAAGACTAAAGGCTATGAAGTGTTGAGTGTTGTGTAAACATGCTAAATAAAAGTGACAGCTTTTTTTACAGTTTGTATCGTGTGGACATCGTGATTTTACCGTTGTGACTGTTCATGTCGGGAACGAATGAAAAAGTACTTTGTGATATTTAGACAGGCTTTTAGAGGTTAAATGTACCCTAGTAGGACATATTTTAGTAAAAGACCCCTATCCCTTACTTAATAAAATATTCTTCTGTACGATTTAAACAAAATAGGAGTCAACACCTGATAATCTGGCTAACATTTGTATCAAGTAGTGATAAGTATTTATTTATTTTGTTTTTACAGAACTTTAACAGTTTAGAGATATTTTACTGACAAGAACTACATTTTTATTGGATAAATGTATCTTACCACAGGAAACAATAACCAGGCCATAATGTTAAACATTGGTTTGGAACATTTATTTTTAAAACCAGGAACATTTATTGACTTTGGAAATTGAAGTTTCTCGGTGTGTTTTCTGCATCGTAATCACAAACAAAACAATTGGGTTTCTTACACAGGCAGTATTTTATAAATAGTTCTCATCCAAGTCACATCTTTATATGAATGTGATTAGCAAGCGCATACAGGAAGGAATCAGATAAGATCCATCTTGCTGCAACTAATGTATAGTACAGAGTATTATTCACATGAATTAATAAATGAGAAAGCTGAAGAAAAGATCCATGGCTTTGCCTTTCCCGAAGTCGGACCCCTGAACTTCTACATTGTTCTTAGTTAGCAAGTGTGTTAGCTGGTGTTAGCTATTATGTTAGCTGGGGTTTAAGCTAGTGTGAAAAGAACAAAAAACATGTAACTCCTCGGTTCTTGCAACACCACACCCATGTTTCCTGTTACCATTGCAGGGCATCCTATCAAGGAAACAAGAGGGATAACATCTAAATCATTGGGTTGTAGCTAGCTTGTTAGCTGCTGTTAGCTTGTGTGTTAGCTAGTATGTTAGCTAGCACTCGCCATGAAACCATGTTTCTACTGGGGTCCCTGTCTAACCGAGGCGGTTAAATCCGACCCAGTCCCCGGTTCCCGGCACATCTGAACCTCCAGACGACCCTTGTCACCGGCGTCGTCCTCCTCTTCCTCCTCCTACTTGTTCGGCCTCAGCGTGCTGACCTAGTGTCTCCATGTTGTCCTCATCCTCCTCTTCCTCCTCTTGCTCCCTCCTCCTGCTACTCATCGGGCCTCGTGTCATACTCCTCCCCCTCCTTCTACTCCTGCTCCTCTACCTATTTGTTGGGCCTCAGCGTCCTCCTCCTCCTCCTCCCACTCATTCGGCCTCAGCGTTCTGACCTGGTTCTCCATGTTGGCCTCCTACTCCTCCTCCTCATTGGGCCTTGTGTCCTACCCCTCCTGCTCCCTCTATTCATTCGGCCTCAGCGTCCTGACTGGGTTCTCCATGTTGACCTCCTGCTCCTCCTCCACCTGCTCCTCCTCCTCCTGCTCCTCCTATTCGTTAGGCCTCAGGGTCCTGACCTGGTTCTCCATGTTGGCCAGCCGCTGCTTCAGCTTGCGCTCGTACGACTCGTGGTGCGCCGCCATCTTCCGGAACTTGACGTTCATGATCTCCAGGTTGGCCTCGAAGCGGCTCACCTTCCCCTCCAGCTCCTTGGCATCCGGCACCGCCAACAGTGACTCGTCGATCAGGTTGTCCTTCATCAGGATGGCCCGCCCCTTCTCCTCCAGGATCCCCTTGGCGTCGGGGTACTCCGTCAGCGCCTCCATGAGGTCGTCCTTCGACAGTGCGAAGAGGTCGGAGTACCCCACGCTGCGGATGTTGGCTGTCCGCCGGTTTCCCGCCTTGCTCCCCTTGATCCCCAGGATGCTGATCTCCCCGAAGTAGGCACCGTCGCCCAGGACAACAAACTGCGTGACCCCATCGTCCGCGACGACCGCCAGCTTCCCTGCCTTAATGATGTACATCTCGCGGCCGATGTCGCCCTTCTTGCAGACGTAGTCGCCGGGGCTGAACACCTGTGCGGTGGATAAACTGTGTTTAACACTTAAACAAAAGAGTTTGAGAATCCTGAAGCATCAAAGATAAAGACTTTGTTATTACTTGCGAACAAGTAAGACCAAAGCCACGTTTTTTTATTTATTTATAGATGCCGTTTTGTTTTGCCTAACTTCCAATATTTCAGACTATTTTGCACTATTTAGAATAATTTATTGTAAATATTACAAAATCGTATTTTATTTGACCAAATTTACATTTTATCCGTTATACTTAATGCACCGCGGGTCAAAGTCAAACACAATTTTTCTATTTGTCTTGTACATTTGACAATAAAGCTGACTTTGACTATGACTATGATATAGCGTATAGGCAAGATAATAATGACATATATTCATTAAATGTAAGTAAATTCTCCCATACCTGCGGCTGCAGTTTCAGTACCAGCTCCACCAGCAGCCCGGCCTCGCAGTCCTGGAAGATGCGCACCTTCCGCAGGGTCTCCAGGTGCACATTGATAGCGATCTCCGCCTTCAGCTTGTCTGGAAGGTTTTTGAGCACCTGCTTCTCGTCGCACGTCTTCTCCTCGGTCCACAGGTAGTCGAACCACTTGACCACGCGGATCTCCAGGTCCTTGGTCACCTTGCGGAACTCCATGTACTGTTTGATGGAGTCGATCTTGGCCTGGAAGTCTGCGCGTGCTGCGTTCATGTTGGAGATCATGGCGCCCACGTTTCCCACGATGGTGGCGAAGATCAGCACACCCGTGAGGAAGTCCACCACCACAAAGAGGTACTCGATATCTCGCACAGGCGGCGGCGTCTCGCCAATGGTGGTCAGGGTGAGCGTCGACCAGTAGAGGCAGTAGACGTACTGGCGTGACAGCTGGCCGAACGCCGGGTGTTTGATGTCCGGGTACACCCAGGTGTCCGAGCCGAAGCCCAGCGTCTTGGAGATGGCGAAGTAGAGACAGGCGTTCCAGTGGATGATGATGATGATGTAGAGGACGAGGTTCCCGATGCGGAAGATGTTGGGGAAGTTGGTGCGCGTCTCAGTGCGGTCGAAGAACTCGAAGAGCCGCCCGAGCTTGAGCAGGCGGTTGAAGCGCCATTCTGGGTTGTCGATGCCAATCAGCAGGAAGATGAAGTCAGTGGGCAGCATGGAGATGACGTCCAGTTTGAACTGACGCGTCTTCATGTAGTTGTCCTTCAGGATCTTGGAGTCGCGCACCAGCAACCCCTGCTCCAGGAATCCTGGGAAAAAATATTTAAAAAAAATATTGGAAAGTTTTTAATACTTAAAATCGTGTTTAAAAGCAGAACCAAGCCTTTTAAATCCACATTTTTTTAAAGCAGACACAAGCCTTTTAAAACTATTTTTTTTAATAAGACAGGCCTTTTAGAGCAATTTTTTTTAAAACAGATGGAAGGCTTTTAATGTTTAACATTAAGGGCATTTAGCAGATGCTTTACCCAAAGCGATGTAAAATTAAATAAGATGGCATGATCGCGGGGTAAAGGGGCTAGATGGCTAAGCTAAAGGGGCTAGGTGGCTAAGCTAAAGGGGCTAGGAGACTAAGCTAAAGGGGCTAGGCTTAAGGGGCTTCAGATTGCCATGTACTATTTTCAAGTGCCAGGACGCACAAATATACAATAAGTGCGTACATTCAGTGCCAAGACATACAACATACAATAAGTACATACAATTTCAAGATCCTCCTCACCACCTACAAAGTGCTAAACAACTTTGCACCCTCGTACTAACAGATCTCCTCCATTGGCAATCCCCCACTTGCTGCCTACGCTCCGCTGATTCCAACCTTCTCACCTCCATCACCAAGGCCAAGTATCGCATCCTGGGGGACAGAGCCTTCACCATTGCCGCTCCTACCCTCTGGAACTCCCTCCCTCTGGCCATCCGAAACTCTGATGCACTCTTCAAAAGTCAACTTAAAACCTATCTCTTCAGGACCACCTACAACATTTGACAAATCATCCTCCGCCATCTTCCACTCTCTCCCGCTCTCTTTATGTGTTGCCTATTGCTGTGGTGTTGTTTATTTATTTATTTTCCCTTTTGTTTCATTGTCTGTACTGTCTGCATGTATTACTTTCTTTTTTGTAAAGCGTCTTTGAGTACTTAGAAAAGCGCTATAAAAAACGGATCAATTATTATTATTATTATTATAAGTGCGTCAGAGGGGTGTTTTTAAAGGAGGTTTTAAGGGAGTTTAAAGTGTAGATTTTTAGAAGCTTACCTGTCCTGGATCTCACGAAGGTGTCGACCCAGTAGAGAAGGTCCGAGCTGTAGTCAAACACCAGCCACATCGTCACGTTCTTGATCTGTAGTTCGTTAAAACAAGACCTAGGGGAACGCGGAGCAGAAGCAATGCTTGTAAGAGCATCAAAAATGGCAGACATCTTTGACTGATCGACGGTTGAGAACATCATAAATGTCTGACATCTTTGACTGATCGGCGGTTGAGAACATCAAAAATTGCCGACATCTGTGACCGATCGACAGTTGAGAACATGAAAAATGGCTGACATCTTGGACTGACCAACAGTTGAGGACTTCAAATATGGCCGACATCTTTGTCTGATCGACAGTTGAGGACATAAAAAATGGCCGACATCCTTGTTTTTTCCTTGTCCTTGTGTCGGCCATTTTTGGTGTTCTCAACTGTCGATCAGACAAAGATATCGGCCATTTTTGATTTTCTCAACTGTTTGATCGGTTAAGAACACTTGTATATAGTCCTAAGGAACCGGAGGTACGTATGGCAGTGTTGGAGACCTGGCAACCAGCATCATGAGGTTGTAGAACACAGGGAAGGACATGGTCACCAGCCAGTTGTAGTACGTGTCTGTCTGGGGGTCCATCACCCACACCTCTTTCCTGGAGGAGCAGGAAGAAGGCTTTTGTTTGTTTGTTTTCAAAATAAAAGCATACAACTTTCGATTATAATTGTCTGTGTTTGATTTGTGTGTGTGAGTCTGTGTGTGTGTCTGTCTGTGTGGGTGTCTGTGATGTGTGTGTGCGTCTGTGTGATGCGTGTCTGTGTATGTGTTGTGTGTGTGGTGTGTTTGATGTCTCTGTGTGAGTCTCTGATAGATATTTCTACAGTCTCTCCTTGACAAAGGGAGAGATTTTTCTACGTTGAAAGTGTATCTCGCTGCCAAATCAGCGTGTCACGTGGGTATTAACGGTAAGACAGTGGGACAGCATCCTTTGGTCTGTCGTTTTCTGCGGGGAGTGCGTCGTTTGCGCCCTGTGTCAAAACCTCTATCACCTGGATGGGATTTGCCACTGGTGTTGGGGGCTTTATTGGGGCCTCTGTCACATTAAAATTGTACCGGGGGCGAAAATTGTACCGGCCTACGTCATCGTTTGTTTACATCCTGACAACCTGCCCGGCAACAGACGACGCGATGCAGAAAACATGTTTCCAAACGACGAAATAACATAATACAGATAGCGGATCGCTATCTGTATTATGATAGATAGCGATAACAATTGTTTTTACTTTATATTTGTATTGTATTTAATTGTTTAATCGAAACAATAAAAAAAATTGCCCGCAAAACGGGCGATCGCGTCAAATGACAAATGTCATCTGACGCGGGCAAAGCATACGTCATTTGACGCGATCGCCCGTTTCGCGGGCAATTTTTTTTATTGTTTCGATTAAACAATTAAATACAATACAAATATAAAGTAAAAACAATTGTTATCGCTATCTATCATAATACAGATAGCGATCCGCTAACTGTATTATGTTATTTTGTCGTTTGGAAACATGTTTTCTGCATCGCGTCGTCTGTTGCCAGGATGTAAACAAACGATGACGTAGGCCGGTACAATTTTCGCCCCCGGTACAATTTTAACGTGACACCTCCTTTTGAACCACTGTCAGAAGTGGGCGTGAAAGCGCTTTCTCTTAAGACGGCGTTGCTCATGGCGTTAGTCTCAGCAAAACAAGTTTGTGATCTGCACGCTTTATCGGTGCATTCGTTCGTCATGTATGCAGTTTGGCTCTGGAGACTCCTATGGTCATGGACACGTCCTACTCATGCCTCTCCATGGAGTTTAATGCTTTCTACCCTCCGCCGTTCACCTCTGCGAAACAACGGCGCCTACATACGTTGTGTCCTGTGCGCACTCTGAGAGCTTATGTGTCAAGGACTATCGTTTAGGAAAGCAGATCAATTGTTCGCCTCATGGTCTGGTCCTCACAAGGGTAACCCTATCACGAAGCAGCGTTTATCACACTGGATTGTTGAGGCTATAGCTTTGGCTTATTCAGCAAAAGGGCTGGAGCGCCTGTTGGTTTGCATGCGCATTCAACAAGGGGCATTGCCACATCGTGGGCCTTGTTTAAAGGGGTTTCGTTACAGGAGGTGTGTGAATCCGCTTCTTGGACTTCATCCACTGTGTTCATGAGGTTTTACAGAGTTACTGCGCCTCACTTGGCTCTTGCTGTTTTGAGTATGTGAACTCATAGGGAGCGCAGGACGCTCTGTCATGATTGGAATGGTCACGTATCGTTGAGGTTGGCCTGTCCGGCAATACAGGAGTAAACATATCCCATATGTGAGATACCTCACAATTACTTGAAAGAGAACTTAAGGTTACGACCGTAACCCCGGTTCTCTGATAGCATGAGTGAGGTATCTCACCGGATTGACATTCTTGCAGTGAGCGAGAAGAGGTTGCTGCCTTGAATGACGCCGTACGCACACGTCAGATAATTATATAGTGGGCTGACCTGGGTGCGTCAGACGTGGCCAGCCAATCATGGCTGGCGTAGTGATAAAGTGCTTCTGAGGGATACGCGGGGAGGCGTACCCATATGTGAGATACCTCACTCATGCTATCAGTTTTATCAGTTTTATTAGCAGGCTAGCATTGCCCGTTGCCGTGTGCTAGCCTAGCACGAGCAAACCCTGCAACTAGAAGGACTGAATGAAATGTGTTGAAAACGGTCTCCAATGATAAAGAACACCAAGGCTAACTTGGGAATCAGGCCAAAATTCCGAATTACCCCTTTAATGTTTGTTAATTGAGTAGGTCCAGACTCTCCGTACAAATGAAATTAAGTATGAGAGTCTGGTAGGACCAGGCTAGGTCATAAACATACGGCTTGTGAAGTCTTTTGAGACTTGAGCTGTGATTAAGGTCTGTATAAATAACGTTTATTTAATTTAATTTAATTGACGGGAGCCGAGGAACATATTGGTTAATCAAACTGTTAGACAAATCTTAAATATTCAGATGAACTCTTACGGAGGCTCCTCCTTCTTCTTCTCATCCTTCTTCTCATCCTTCTTCTCGTCTTTTTTCTCATCTTTTTTCCTGCAAACGCCAGAGCACACAAAGTCATTGACGTGGAAGAGAAACTACCGAAAGCCACCACATTGTGCGCCATTGTCCACACACAGTTTGTACACAAAGTGCCGACGCAGGAAATGAGAGAAATGTGCAAATGACAGACATATGAATGGAACATCAGTGGAACATAGTGTGCGTACTTACTCATCCTTGTTGTTGCAGTTGTTCAGGTTCATCGCTGCCAGGGGCCACTGAGCGTCCCTAGAGAAGGCAATGGAGAGAGACCTTATGTCACGGGTTTTAACAGCTCAGTCATAGAGCAGCCATATTGGGATTCAAAGTCTTCGTGTGATTTTATGAACAGGTTAGGAAGTCTTCTATGAATTAATTAGGCCTATGTTTTGTAACGTGTTGTCTCTCTAGTCACGTTTCCACATTTCCACAAAAAATAAATTTGAAATAGGTGCGTTTCCAACAAGTGGTCGGAGCGGAAAACGACACATTCCAGGGCTTGTCCTTAGGTCCTGATATATAGTGGAATTGCGTTGTTTTCCATCTAAAATAGCTGTAATGTATTTTTCTTCGATGAGAGCAAGGAAAAGGTTTACCTCTTCAGTTGAACGCTGATTGGCTATTACGTTACATATTTCACTCAGCGGCCACGCTGTTGAACGATGATTGGCCGTCATCACGCGAATGTCGCGTCAAAGTTACATTTTTAAAGATTGATAGATTGCGGGGAACATAGGACCCGGGGAACATAGGGATGACCCCTCTATTATTCACATTGGCCATCAGTTCCATGAACATGTGTACATAATTCGAAATTCGTCGCAGCCTTTATACCACAGATAGCCTACTCCAGGGTCTATAGCGTATAACCACGTTTTCTGATTACAGTTTAATTCATTTCCCACAATCTAGCAGCTCTCGTTTTGAGGGCTGAAAAAACTATTGGACTGGAATTACTTAGGTGTCCATATATCAGGGATTAATGGACACGGTATAATTAAAGGATATGCAAACATAGGTGTTTGTATACATAGATGTCTATGTATACAAACGCTTAAAAATATACAGTGCCTTGCAAAAGTATTCACCCCCCTTGGCATTTTTCGTGTTTTGTTGCCTCACAACCTGGAATTAACATGGATTGTTTGGGGATTTGCATAATTTAATTTACAGAACATGCCTACAACTTTGAAGATGTTTTTGTTTGTTTTTATTGTGAAGCAAACAACAAATAGGACAAAATAACAGAAAAAGTCAATGTGCATAACTATTCACCCCCCTAAAGTCAATACTTTGTAGAGCCACCTTTTGCGGCGATCACAGCTCCAAGTCGCTTTGGATAAGTCTCTATGAGCTTGCCACATCTTACCACTGGGATTTTGGCCCATTCCTCCTTGCAAAAACTGCTCCAGCTCCTTCAAGTTGGATGGGTTCCGCTGGTGTACAGCAATCTTTAAGTCATACCACAGATTCTCAATTGGATTGAGGTCTGGGCTTTGACTAGGCCATTCCAAGACATTTAAATGTTTCCCCTTAAACCACTCAGTGTTGCTTTAGCAGTATGCTTAGGGTCATTGTCCTGCTGGAAGGTGAACCTCCGTCCCAGTCTCAAATCTCTACGCACAGAGTGGTACAGGTTTTGCTCAAGAACATCCCTGTATTTAGCACCATCCATCACCATTCCCTCAACTCTGACCAGTTTCCTAGTCCCGGCTGCTGTAAAACATGGACTGCCACCATCATATTTCACTGTGGGGATGGTGTTCTTTGGGTGATGCGATGTGTTGGGTTTGTGCCAGACATAGCGTTTTCTTTGATGGCCAAAAAGTTCAATTTTAGTCTTATCAGACCAGAGCACCTTCCTCCATACATTTTGGGAGTCTCCCACATGCCTTTTCGCAAACTCAAAACGTGCCATTTTGTTTTTTGCTGAAAGTAATGGCTTTCTTCTGGCCACTCTGCCATAAAGCCCAACTCTATGGAGCGTACGGCTTATTGTCGTCCTACAGATACTCCAGTCTCTGCTGTCTCTCTTATAAGTGCCCTCCTTGCCCTGTCCGTGAGATTTGGTGGGCGGCCGTCTCTTGGCAGGTTTGCTGTTGTGTCATGTTCTTTCCATTTGGTTATGATAGATTTGATGGTGCTCCTGGGGATCATCAAAGATTTGGATATTTTTTTATAACCTAACTTCTCAACAACATTGTCCCTGACTTGAGAGTTCCTTGGTCTTCATGGCAGTGTTTGGTTAGCGGTGCCTCTTGTTTAGGTGTTGCAGCCTCTGGGGCCTTTCGAAAACTGTGTGTATATATACTGGACAGATCATGTGACACTTAGATTGCACACAGGTGGACTTTATTTAACTAATTATGTGACTTCTGAAGGTAATTGGTTGCACCAGATCTTATTTAGGGGCTTCATAGCAAAGGGGGTGAATACATATGCACCATGCCAAATTTCAGTTTTTTATTTCTAAAAAATAGTTTATGTATATATTTTTTTCATTTCACTTCACCAACTTAGACTTTTGTCTTCTGATCCATCACATAAAATTCAGATAAAAAAAATATTGAACTAAAGGCTGTCATGTAACAAAATAGGTAAAAAGCCAAGGGGGATGAATACTTTTGCAAGGCACTGTATATTGACGCTACAAGTTGATGTCGGCACGGTTGCTATGGCCGGTCGGAAATCAGAAGGACGTTGTCAGTCCGGTGGATAAACCTTTTTGCGAATTAGAGGATTTTTTTGCAAATTTTTGTGTTTCCATCACCGTTTGATTTGATTACTGATTCGATAGTTCAAAATTCGGATAAAATCAGGGGGATGGAAACGCAGAGCTTTTTGGAGAATAAGGTCACTGAGGTTGGATTTGAATTTGATGAATTGAAGCGGTGAATTTGATGAATTGATGTGATGAATTTGATGAATTAACAAAATGAATTTGATGAATGATGAAATTTGATGTATTGTAGAGATTTATCTGATAAATAAAAGCAATGAATTCAATGAATTGAAGCAAAGCAATGAATGTGATGAATTGAAACAATGAATTTGTAGTCTGTGAACCTTCTACGGACAACCTTTGGCGTTTTAGTTTTCTGCACCAATTCCAAACTCAACCACACAACACTGAGCCACATCCTGCCCACATTCCCAATGGTAATCCCAGACACTTTTCCCGTTCTCCCATAAACCACTGGCCCTCAACTTCCCGTCCAGCCATGCCCACATGGGCCCTCAGACCCCCCTTTCTCTCCAATACTCACTCCCTCCGGTCGGCTTTCCGGTTGGCGTTCCTGGGCGACACGGTGCTCTCGGCCCTCCAGGCGGTCCGAAAGGCTGAGTGGCTCCCCACGGTGCAGTCGGCGGGGGCCACACTGCCGTCCCGGGGCCCGGGCCCCCAACTCAGCGCGTAGTGCACCAGCCGGAAGATTCTGGAGGAGAGGAGCCTCAGTGTCATGGAGATGATGGATTAATGTGATGGATTTTGAAGCAATGAATAGGCTGAAGGCTAACGAGAGCTCAGCTAATGCTATTAGCCGGGAAGTCTCCCAAAAATGCAATCCTTACCTGGACGCCGACCTGGTTTTTGGGAAGGCGGGTTGACCTCCATCTTCTCTTGACCTGGAGGGTGGAGGAGGAGCAACATTTTCGATTAATGGGTGAATGTTGAGCCATATTGTAAAGCGCTTTGAGTGGCCACTGGGTGGTAAAGCGTGGTATGCAATCCACTTACCATTACATAAAAGCATCAAGGGTTGAAAATATTTTTTGAACCTCCAGAGCGAAAAAATATTACGTAGTTGTTTGTAAATGTCACCCTTAATTAGTACACAGCTGCAGATATGAAAAAAAACCTCTGGCCCCAAAGTAATTCTAACAAAAGGTTTCTCTGCTGTTTTTTGTATGGTTTCCTCAATAACATACTAAAAGTTTACCAAAGTTTGACCACTAGAAAGGTGTAATTTTCAAGATGGCGTCCAAGATGGGCAGGAAGCCCTTAAATACCTTAACTCCTTCATTATTTGACCTAGTCAAGTAACCTTGGTGTCTAACCCCATGTTTTCTGGGTCTATGCATCCATTGGAATTGTATAAATTGCACTGACATGATAACATACTTATGGAAAACATGATTTTGTGTAAGGCTTTATCTTTGTTTGGGGGGAACCAGAGATCGATTTAACCATGTAAAGGCGAGGACACATCGGGCCTAAAGTCAGTCGGAGAGTCTGGAGAGGTTTGTGACATGAGTAATATGAGTAGAAAAAATGTAGTAATAACTTCGCTAGCAACCATGCTAACTAAACCCTAGTCAATTACTTGCAATTTAATGGCAGCTAGATGCTAGAAAGCTAACAACAAAAAGATTACAGACTGATCTGAGGGGATCTAATGCCACGTTTCCACTGCAGGGTGCGGTACGGTTCGATTCGCCTCAGTCCGGTACGGAGGGGGCGGTATAGCCCAGCTCAGTTCCGAGGTTGCGTTTCCACCGCCGACAGTACCCTTTATGGTAGGCCGGATGTCGATCGCCGCAGCGGCTGCGTAAACATCGTGACATCATAGCAGTGCAGAGGAGAATGCAGAGGAACGTCTCCACCTCCTTGTTCACCCAAGCAAGCGTTTTATGCGACATGTTCTCAGCGTTCAACCGTCAAACTCAGTGCAGTGCAGTCCGGGGTGAACTGCAGCATGGAGGAGAAAGTGATTGTTGCCGTTTGTGATTCCCGGAGCTCTATATATAATATAATTGTATACATAATATCACGGCCAAAAGCTCTGTGCGCCTCCGGATGGCCATAGTGCGGGGAGCTCTCGTAGGGATTGGGCTTCTCGGGGTTTGTTTACCGGCGTTGCTATGGTTTCCGATCTTGTGTGTTCCAACGGTTTATTAGGTAGGCCCATAATAAATCTCTGTCTAATCAATACTTCATTCACTGCCTCTTCCATGGTCATTACAATATTATGAATAGTGTGTCGGGTCCTCCGACGTCTCTCCCTCTTCCACAAAAGGTGAAGACAAGGCAATGGTGGTTATTGTGTTGTTGCGCGACAAATTCGACAACACTTGCACAGTGACAGATTATGATTTGTAGTGAGACAAAACTTTGTCGACAATGCGAACGGGCGACAAATGTCGCGTTTGGTGTGAACGCAGGCTACTGTTTGCTTGTTTTATCCCCACGTCACCCGGAAGTGATGATTCTGTCGACCAATCAACGGAGGGGGTGTGTAGCTCGAATTTTCCGGCAACGTTTCAGGCGTCTCAGTACCCCAACGGAGGAGTACTGAAGACGAGGGCAAAACGAGTACGACTCAGTCCGGGTCATGCCCACTTTGGCAGTGGAAGTGCAAGCCTTACCGCACTTTTGCGAACCGAACCGTACCGCACCCTGCAGTGGAAACGTGGCATAAGCTCACGCACAGTATTTCTGGTATGTGATGAATTTATTTCACTTCCTTATCAGTGCTGCATTATCTAAATATTCAACAATTAACCAATCTCCTGAATCTGACAAGTCAGAGCTAACTGAATCGTCCGACTCCATTTTCTGGCAACGATCAGTTGTCGTCTTGGTCTGTCTTCGCCTAAAGTGAAACTGTCACCAAAATGCAAATGTGCTCTGTACTCTGGAGACAAAACGTGTATTTTGCCCACCTTGTATTTTGTTTGTGACCTGGCTATCAAACACAATGCTCCACCCATTATTACGTTAGATCAGGCACTGTACTGGAAAGCAGCAGAGATCATCATGGATGCACCAAAGAGTAGTCCCCTGAAAAGCATAGTCTTAATGCTTGGAGGTTTTCATACTTTTATGAACCTACTTGGTGCAATAGGCACACTGATGGACGGTACTGGACTCAGGAACATTATGGAAGTTGTCTATGGATCAAATGCCGTGCAGCACATGATGACTGGAAAGTCAGTGCAAAGAGCTTTTCGTGGACATTTGCTAGTGGACAGATGTCCCAATCTCCTGGTTGTCTCAGAGCTGCAGGAGGATGACTCACAGTTTGAGTCATTGGTGAACCAAGCTGGAGAGATGTACTCATCTATGGTAGTGAAATAAACAACTTTGGAGAGTGCTGCAGCATCAGATATGCTGAACCAAATCAAGGAAAAGGTCAGGCCTTAGCACAAGATTAAAAACCAGCCGGCTGTGAGTAAACTATCAGAAGATGCTGCAGACAGCCCAAGCTCTGATCAAAGCAGATCGTACAGGACCTGGAAGATGCACTTGCGCGCAATGTTGGACTGTCAATATTTGCCGCCGCAGGGCACTACAACTACCTGAAATCTGCATATTTCTACCTCCAAGAAATGTGCCAACTCGAAACCAGACACCCTGATGTACATGACAAGTTTTCCAGGGGTTTCCATGTGATCCGCCGCAGCAACCAGTACTGGGCAGGCCTAGCTCTGACCTTGTCATCAAGCAGACATTGATGCGATCCTTAAAATGAGTGGAGGTTTGACCCATGGAAGTGGAATGACTGAGGAAATGCGAGCATTGTGGACCATGTCTACACCCATCACATCGGAATACAACAACGCCATGCAGGAATTCAATGACCTCACCTAAACGAGCAGCGAGCAGCACCGAGATTCCTCAGAAGCAAGGATGAATAGAGATCACTCTGATCTAGAAAAGATCAAGGAAAAGCTTTGCATTTGCACACCATTCTCTCCAGACCCATCTCTGTGAAACATTGTAACTGATGTTGTTGCCAAAGAGGAGGTGAATGTGCATGAGTTTGAGACTATTGGCAATGAGATCATTGAAAAGATGATTGGAAAACCCATTTTTGGAATATCCTTCAAACGGAAAGACTGGGCAAAAACCCTTGCAGATGACTCCACCATCAAAGTTGCAAAAGACCGATCCATTGATCCTGCTTAGCTGTTCCAACGGTTCCTGATCATGTCGAAAACTGGACAGTTTTCACTGGAAGATGTAATGAGCTATGAGCTCTACTCATTTCCTGCAGCCCTGTGCAAAGGCAAGGAGATCTTCCGTAAAGCTGACAAGCCCCAACTAGTGCAGGCAGTCACTGAGTTCTCAATGAAGAAATCTAACTGTCCTGGATTCCATCCCACCAAACTGAGCATTATGGCCTTGATGGTGGCTCCCTGGTTCACCGCTTGGCATGGAAAAGGGGTGACAGTTATGTTGCCATTGCACATTGGCATATGCAGACTTTACCGTACGCAATTATGGTAAAGCAACAGTCGTTTTTGATGGTTATAGCGAAGATCCTTCAATCAAAGACAATACTCATCAGAGACGTGGTGCGAACACTCACCCCATCGTTAAATTCAATGCAGAGACTGTTTGTGGGAAGAAAGGATGATTTCCTTTCCAGATCTTCAAACAAAAAAGGATTGATCAATCTTATGACCATGGAGCTGGAAAAGAAGGGCTGCACTGTTATCAATGCATCAGGTGATGCAGACGTGGACATTGTCAAAGCTGCAGTCAAGGCCTCAAGACATCAGCCCACAACCATGATAGGAGAGGATAGATTTAATTCTTCTTCTCCTCTGCTATGCTGGGACGAACAATAGAGGCCTCTATTTTCGTTCAGACAAGTCCAAAGCCACTAAAGTGTACAGTGAGCTGAAACAAGTCCTGGGTAGTGACTTGTTTTCCCAATTGCCGTTTGTTCATGCCTTCACAGGATGTGATACAACTTCAGCCATTTTTAGTGTTGGCAAACAGACAGCATTCCAAAAACTTTTGAATGGTGAATCAACCATCCAGTCCTGTGCAAATGTGTTTCTGCTCCCACATCACGCAAGGAATGTGATAGAGGACCATGGGACCAAGGCAATGGCAGTTTTGTTTGGTGGAA
Source organism: Melanogrammus aeglefinus (assembly GCA_900291075.1). Taxonomy (NCBI): domain Eukaryota; kingdom Metazoa; phylum Chordata; class Actinopteri; order Gadiformes; family Gadidae; genus Melanogrammus; species Melanogrammus aeglefinus. The sequence continues at coordinate 40,687 of OLKM01001812.1, read as the reverse complement.
AGTGTGCCGATTCACTTGCAACTTTGCGCTACAACCTTTTTAGCAAGAAAATCATTACCGCCAAGTCATTTGATACCCCAGAACGTCTGCCTCCAACTGAGTCCTCAACCAAATATCACTGCCAAAGAGTGTACTTCCAGATCATGGTGGGGATTGGAAAGGAAGGTGACATGAACACAGTCAATTGTGGATGGAAACTGGTGGAGAACCAGTTCCTGCCACTTATGACCAATAAGTCTGCTGCCCCAGAAGGCCTCCTGAAGATGATCCACTGTAATTACACAACTGCCTGCCGAACCCAACGGTGAAGTTGCAGGGCACATGGACTACCATGTATGCCTGCTTGTGGACCATGTCAAGTTGGGAATTGTGAGAATCACTATAATCAACCTCTATGGGAGGAAGAGAGTGACAACTAATTGTCTATCTGGTGAAGGTCACAGTGCAAAAAATATATAAAAAATAAACCATAATAAGAGGAAACAACTGAAGAAAATAGAAAAAGATATGTATAAATAAGTATTAAAAAAATCTAAAAAACAAAAGGCAATAAAACCAAAATGCATAAAAAAATATATATATAAAAACAATAAAACACAAAGAAATGAAAGGGGTTAGCGGTACTGAGCCTTCACGCGGCAGCCCTGTTTGGAATAATTTTACAGTACCACACAGATCTAATGAATATATTCTTTATTGGAATCAAAAGAATGGTTATGAATCACAGAAACCACCACCACAAGACAAAACGATATGAGAAAGGAGAAATATGTAATTACTTCAGGGAAATTGTACTTATTTTTCAAATGAATATGCTTGTAAGTAACCAATTGTTTTAATATATAATTTAATAACTTATCTATCATGCAAATATGCAAATTAGAATATTACATGGCCAAAACATGTATCAGGCACCTGTATTCCTGTTCTAGGAGGAATACAGAGGACTAATGGTAATTTTTGGGACCTGACGGCGGTGATTTTGTAAATGGGGCCTTTCTTGGTATCAAACTTTGGTAAACTTTTAGTATGTATATAAGTACATCTGATGCTACTGTAATCCACTAACAAACCTTTTGTTGGAATTTGTTTTGGGTCAAGTCATATTTGCAGCTGACTGTCAGCCATTGGCTGGAGGCTGAGTGGAACCCACCTGCTGCTGTGGTCCCCCCCTTCCGGACCTGGGTACGAGCACCGCTCCGTGCAGACCGTCGCCATGACGACAGCTCCTCTCTCCGCCTGGCTCCTCCTCCTCCTCTCTGCTGCGGCTCAGGTTGGCTTCATGCTGCGGACAGGTGAAAGGTCAGGGGGTCAGGGGTCAGAGGGCAAGGGTTAGGACCTGGGTCAACAGGAAGTGACTTAAGTACCACCCCCCCCCCATCACAACGGAATCCCAAGTGGGCGTGTCCACCTAGACATTCGCTGGATAGATTGGTGTACCAGCCTACCGGGTGGACTGTAGCAAACGAGACACAACTAGTTGGACAGGCCACTTGTCATGCTACCAAATCACAAGAGTTTCAAAAGGCTTGTTACGGCCGATCACTCTAACATCTGATAGCTGTAGTTAGGATTGGAGAGATGTATAGAGAGAGAGAGAGACTTTGAAACAAAACAACGCAATGCTCTCTCCCTCTCTCTGCTCCCTCCCTCCCTCTTGCCTCCTCTTTCCTCCCTCCCAACCTCCCCCTCCCTCCCTCTCTCCTCCCTCCCTCCTCCCTCCCTCCCTCCGTCCCTCCCTCCCTCCCTCCCTCCCTCTCTCCTCCCTCTCTCTCTCTAATAGATATATAATAGATGAAAGATACAAAGATATATTAAGATGGATGGATAGATAGATAGAGATAGACAGACAGATAGAAAGGTAGGTATAGATGCACAGTAGTGAGTCCTCTTATCCTACCTACTGCTACTCTTTGAGAAGATAATCCCATTTTCTTAGATTACTGGGCTAAAATTAGAGTTTCAAACCGGCAACAGAACTGGTTGATCTCACAGTGAAGAGATCAACAACACACTCTGAAAAAACAAAGACTCCAGTACCTTCCCTCAGTGTGGTAATTGATAACATTAATGTGTCTTCAGACAAACTTAGACTTAAGAAACACTATACCATAAAACGCAGAGTTAATTTTATTACATCTTATTGTACTTAACTACAAAAGAGTAAAATGATTAGGCTTGATTCCTCCGCAGCCACATACCAGCAACAATAGAAGATAAAGTAAATAAAGATAAGTAAAAAAAAACAACATGTAAAAAATAGGTAAAGTTGAGTAGCAGCATAGATCACAATATTAAATAATAATAATAATAATAATAAGATAAACTAAGACAATGGTCAAAGATAGAACATATAGATAGATAGATGATAGATAGTATAGATAGAGATATAATGATAGAGAGAGAGAGAGAGAGAGAGAGAGAGAGAGAGAGAGAGAGAGAGAGAGAGAGAGAGAGAGAGAGAGAGAGAGAGAGAGAGAGAGAGAGAGAGAGAGAGAGAGAGAGAGAGAGAGAGAGAGAGATAAAACACTCACCTTCAACTCTGATTTAATTCCATCTTTAATCTTTTTGCTTCAATTCATTCTAAACAAAATCCAAGGAAAGTAAACACGTTTTCCAGCCCAAGACGACGTCCCATCACGCGGCCTGAAACGTTCGCGACCCGCTGTTTGAACCAGATTGGACAGCTTGCCCCAATTTGCGTGCGTCTAACGCGCCCTCTGCTCTCTCTTCTCGCGATGTTTGCGCCGTCACGGGAAGGACGGGAGAGACAGCCTGTAGAAGTGTAGAATAATAGTAGACTGATCAACTTGTAGAATAGTAATTGATTGATAAACTTGATGAACTCATCGATTAGAAAACTGCTTTTATTTTGTAATTGATTAGTAATACAATATAATACTACGGTGGCCGACAAGGGCCAAACGCACTACAACGGCCAAACGCGTCTCCGTTAAGGAAAACAGCTTCAAGTACAGAAACGATTCAAATGTACAAAAGGAAAACAGCTTCACGTACAGAAACGATTCAAATGTACAAACTCAAACACAAGTCTAAACGAGGTGCAAAAAGAGAAACGTGTTGCAAATGAAAAAACGCGCTGCAAAAAACAAAGACAAATGCAGCACCATCAAACGCGCTGCAAATAGAGAAACGATGCAGAGCACTAAACGATTCAAACCAAGAAACCTTCTTCAAAAGCAAAACGCTTCATAGCCGGTCACTGCTCCAAACCTGCAGGGGCCAGGGGGCGCTCGGGATGCAGAGAGACAGAACAGCTGACTGAACACCTGACTGAACGGTGTTTCAGCGGGAACGGTAATGTGATTTTTATTTGATTATATTTATATGTTATATAATCACTGTACAACACACATTACGTGACGTTTTTTTATTGTAGTTTACATCAGACTCTACAAGGCTGCACATTTGCATGTAGATTAGCCTGCTTAATCAAATTATTAGAGCTTGATATAAGCACCCGTTATAATAAAAAAGCCCTCTTATCACAGTCTTCCATAACATACAGCACTACACATTAGGTGTTATACTTATTAATGACAGCAGTTAACTTTCAAGCAGTCATGAATGATCTCCACCTTTTTAATGTAGCCTACTATTAAAGCGGGTGCTTATATCAATCTCTAATCATTTAAGCAGGCAGGCTAATCTACATGCAAATGTGCAGCCTTGTAGAGTCTGATGTAAACTACAATAAAAAAAAAAACGTCACGTAATGTGCGTTGTACAGTGATATAAACATAACATATAAATATAATCAAATAAAAATCACATTACCGTTCCCGCTGAAACACCGTTCAGTCAGCTGTTCAGTCAGCTGTTCTGTCTCTCTGCATCCCGAGCGCCCCCTGCAGGTTTGGAGCAGTGACCGGCTATGAAGCGTTTTGCTTTTGAAGAAGGTTTCTTGGTTTGAATCGTTTAGTGCTCTGCATCGTTTTTTGCAGGCGCCGTTTTTTCATTTTGCAACAGGTTTCTCTTTTTGCACCTAGACTTGTGTTTGAGTTTCCTATTTGAATCGTTTCTGTACTTGAAGCTGTTTTCCTGAACGGAGACGCGTTTGGCCGTTGCATTGCGTTTGGCCCTTGTCGGCCAGCTGTTTTCCTTAACGGAGACGCGTTTGGCCGTTGCAGTGCGTTTGGCCCTTGTCGGCCAGCTGTTTTCCTTAACGGAGACGCGTTTGGCCGTTGCAGTGCGTTTGGCCCTTGTCGGCCACCGTATAATACACATAAAATATATATAGCCTAATTCATAGCCGACATAATTTTTTTAAAATATTTATTATGCATATTTTTTCTATTTATCTTTTTTTTTTTTTTTTTTTGCAAAAGCTAACAAGCAACACTCCATTCATGTATTTTACTGACACTTTTGCGGTTGTCTTCAAACATAGATGAATTTTCCAGGAAAAGAGCTCAATCCTCTTAGCCACTTGCTAGCTAAAACGAGACAGCAAAACACAAGGGAAATCCTTTCAGCAGGCAGCCAAAAAAAAGCAGTTAAGCTAAACTAATCTCAGCTATGGGCAGAGTGTGCTTCCCCTGAGCTCCACTAATGCTCCTGTGTTCACGGGCCCCTGAGTCTAAGGTCTAAACCTCGAGCGAGAGCTAAAGTTAGCTAGCCTAGCGCAGATGGCTAGCTGAAAGCAAAATGCAGGCTAGCTAGGCCAAGCTAACAGCTAAAGAGGTTTCTATGAATAACTTCTGTGGCCTGACATGGGAACTAATTATTTTTTCGAATGGAAAAACCGAACTATTTTCTCATCTGAATACATAAAAGATATAAAAGTATTAATATAAAATAAAAGTATAAAATCTATTTGATTTATTCTATTATGTAGGCCTATCATTTGATCGATGTAGATTATTTGATGGGAGGTGTGTCTTTCAAACAAGCAATGCAAGCAAAGCATAGAAAAGTGTTTATTTGTGAATTTAATCACATGATAAATTATATTCTGAATAGAATATCTGAATAATATATTTATTCAATAATTATTATACATTTTATTGGAGACAGACAAGCAATAGGGGGATTATTTGTTGATCAACACTGCAGATACCCGCGCAGGAAGATGGTAAAAAGAAAATTTGTTTGACCGGTTGCCTTATCTCTGTGCTGTTAATTTGCAGTTGTGGTGTTAATTAGCAATTTTGTCAGCTTAGGCCTACTGTTACATAAACTGTAATCAGAAAATGCGGTTATATGTTATAGACCGTATAGTATCTGTGGTATAAAGGTTGGGACGGATTTCGAATTATAAATATGTACACTTTTTATGGAAAGTAGGCTATAGGCCGTTGCGATTCTCATTTAAACGAATGGCGCGGTGACTAGTCTTCACAACGAGAGCTGGTAAATTGTGAAAGATGAATTAAACTGTAATCAGACAAAGCAGTAATATGCTATAGACCCTAGAGTATCTGTGGTATAAAGGCTGGCACGAATTTCGAATTATGTCCAATCCATAACGTTAGCTCTCTGGCTCATAGCTCGGCGGACTAGAATACCTCCAGTTGCCAAGTCGTAGCTACGGTCTGTCCTATTTATGTGAAAAACTTTATATTTGGATTGTAAAACGCATGAAAACATAAATTAATGATCTTAATTTCTTTACCTTGGCAAGTGACCATGGTATAAGCGGGATAATGCCCTTCGAGGTGTCAAAGACATGTTTGATCGATCTGATTAAAGGGGAATATTTTTGAGGGAGATTAACTCAGAGTATACATTTAATAAGCATGCAATACGAATAAGAAAAAGCATAATTATTAAAGTATTTGAATTGTTTTATTATGTTGGCAAGTAAGAAGTAGAATAAATGGGTCTTATTAAAAGGGTTTGTGCATTAACCGCACAACAAGACATGATTGCGGCTCTTGTCGCTCTGGTCTCTTTCTGCCGACGACATGCGCGTAGAGCAGGGAGTGACATATAGTGACGTAGACTGATCCCTCTATGCAAACGCAGCATAGAGAAGTGTGTGTTTATGTATTTAATGTGTACACACTGTAGTGTTTGGTGGTGTAGGAACACCTCAAGCCTGGGAGATTAATGTCCACAAATAAGATTGTCTGTTATCTTCTGACAGGTGCAGCAATGATGCACTGTACAGAAGCGGGTTGACTTGTAACCTGAAGGTTGCTGGTTCGATCCCCGGCTCCTCTGAGGTGTCCCTGAGCCTGAGCGAGATGCCTCACCCTGACGAGCTGGCTGTCACCCTGAGGGGTTGACTCTGCTGTGTGTGTGTGTGTGTGTGTGTGTGTGTGTGTGTGTGTGTGTGTGTGTGTGTGTGTGTGTGTGTGTGTGTGTGTGTGTGTGTGTGTGTGTGTGTGTGTGTGTGTGGTGTGTGTGTGTGTGTGTGTGTGTGTGTGTGTGTGTGTGTGTGTGTGTGTGTGTGTGTGTGTGTGTGTGTGTGTGTGTGTGTGTGTGTGTGTGTGTGTGTGTGTGTGTGTGTGTGTGTGTGTGTGTCATTGCCTTGCTTATGTCGTTGGTTTTTCCGCCTCAGACGCAAATTGCCCCCTCTCCCGGGGCTCGATAATTGGCCGCCTGGATTTACCTTGTTAATTTGTCACAGGGTCCGAAATGTCTGGGGCATGCACTGCTAAAACATTGCGGTGCAACTTAACATTTATATTTATATTTAGGGCGTTTAGCAGACTTTCATCCAGAGTGACTTACATTTGACAGAAGAAAGAGAAACAACAAAATATATCTGTCGGTACAGTAAGGATGTTCATAGAACCAAGTGCCAAACACTTACAATCATTAGGTTAACCCATTCCCCGTACACAACAAAGATAGCTGTTTTTAAGTGCAAGGACATACAACATACAGCGTAAGAGGGGTGTGGGTACACCTTTCAGTAGAAATGCATGGAAATGATTCAGAATTTTATATTTTATGCCTTTTGACACAGTGCAGATAAACACCTGTGAAAGGCAAACTTTGAACCGAATTTACCACAACGTCAACAACCTTTTATGTAAATCCTGTCTGGCTTTAAAGGGTTTTTTGCTCGCTGCAATGTATGGTCGGGTTGAGAGGCTACCTTCATGGTGGAAATGTGAAACACCTCTATTGCACTGAGGCTCAGTCTGAGAGACCCTCCTTCTTACAAACAGTGCATTATCATATGAGAGGTACGGCTTTGACTTAGGAATCGTCACTATGAACATAAAGTAAACCAAACGCATGCAAGCTTCTTGTTAGTTTCATGCAGGTGTCAATCCTCTTGATGCATTAGCATCACACTGCATTCCCATTGGTGCTGACGAGCTAACAAGCTAGCGAAGAGCAATTAAACTCATTAGCCCTTCTGCACAGCGTAGTCTGACCCGAATCCCCAGGGGTGGGGTGGGGTGGGGGGGGGGGTCGTGTGGGTTTCTGGAAAACACTTTGCCCCCCCTCCCAAGTCAACTCCATGACACACCAGAGGCGGCATGTGGTGGCTGGTAACCGGAAAGCTGCTAGTTGGATCCGCGGCTCCTCCTAGCCGGATCCACGGCTCCTCCTAGCGAGACACCTCACCATGAACCCTACTGACCAGCATGGCTTTCTCCCTGAGGAGTCTTCTCCGCCGTTGGTGTGTGAATGTGTGTGTGAATGGTTGTGAAAAACTGTTCGTTATGCAACTGCAGATGCAATTTGAGATTACTATCATTTTCTAGAAGTTCCATAGGAACAACCGTGTTCTCAACTTCCCTGTAAAGGTTTGTTATATGCAAACATTGAATTGAATGAAATGAAAGGAAATTATTATCAATGAAATCAATTTAATTGACTAGGATTTAAATGTATTGAATGGAAATGAATTGAATTGAATATAATTTAATTGTTATGCAAAGAAAATGTCATTCAATCTAGTTAATTCCATCAATTTAAGATGAAAAAAATTATAAAACATAAAAAGTATCTCCGCCAAAATGGAGACATTCTCTTCACGGATGACTACATGTGTCTGTTTGGCCCTAGAGGTCCGAGGTCGACTAGACGGCCGGAGGGGGAATGCGCACTTATGTCGTTAACGTTGAACCCGTGTCTTAATTTAGACTTGTCTCTGCTGCCCTCTGCAGTTTTTTTGGAGGGCGGATAATCAAGCACAGATATTGACAAATGTATGAATGAATGAATGAATGGAGGGTAATTGTTAGTAATGTAGCGACCCTGGGACATTTAAAGAGTTTGTGTATTATGTGCATTGTATTTCGTTGTCCGTTATGCCAGTTGTTCTATGTGCATGCATTGGAATGTTCTATTTGTCAATCAGTGTGGGGGGCGAATCACGCGAGTCAGCTGGGGGAGGGTCTTGGGAGAACAGGGGGGTGGGGGTTTGCACGTTGAAGGGACCGGGATGGGGGTTGGGGGTTGCCCGGGTAACCGGTTGTTGTTAGTGTGGATTTTTTGCCGTTGGTTACGGGTTTCAGTGACCTGGTTTGTAACATTAAAGTTCCTCCAAGTATTATGACTGGACATTGTTATGTCAACGGTGAGGTCATTACATTGATGTCAGAAGTGAAAGTTTTATCGCCGTTAGCTCTGTTTTTGTTTGCGCTTTTTGTCAACAACAATAATGCTCCCTGCGGACTGTCGGGTGAAGTTAGAGATGGACGACTACGGTGAGGGGGTGTGTGGAGTAGCTTCGGAGTCTCTGGTGAAGGGAAGAACCCAGCGGGAACTGGCCGCCTTTGAAAAAGATGATTTTTCCCGCACAGTTCACAGCGCTGACTGCCCGTGGTCGCCACAAGACGGCGAAAGACATGGCGGCGCCTTTCTCGCATCGAGCCCGGTGTCCATCAAGATGCCTAGATACACCGGTATGGCTGACCGGGAAGCTTTCCACGCCCAATTTGAACTTTTGGCCGATGCTGCCGGATGGTCAGTGAAGGTCAAAGCGCTGTAGCTTGCGATGTGTCTGGCGGACGATGCGTTGTCATGTTTGTTGCTGCTTAGCCCAGAGGACAGGGGGGACTATGTTTCCCTAGTGGGGGCACTAAGGAGGCGTTTTGGACTGTGTGTGTCTCGGTGAGCATACGCCCACTTGCCGCCAGCCGTGCAGAGCGAACTCGCTCTGGATCAGTTTCTCCAGGCCCTTCCCCCTACAGAACTACGCACACAGACCCAGCTAGCCCACCCGCAAACTTTGCACGAGGCCCTGGAGATGGTCATGGAGAGGGAGCTGTGTGGGCTGGAGCAATCGACAGTCATCCTGCTCCTCAGCCGATGGTGAGATCGGCAAGGGAGAGGAGTGAGGACTCACAGAAGCCAGCCTGGGTGGACAAGCTCACTGAACTCGTCCACGCTGTCTATGCAGGCAGACTGCCGCTCCCCCTCTCGTCGAGGGCAGAGGGTCTGCTGGGGCTGCGGGCAGCCTGGCCACCTTGTCAGAGAGTGCCCTAAAGCTGTGAGAGCCGGGCGGGGCTCCACCCCTGCTTTTGGGCGGGGCTCCACCCCCCCAGAAGCAGATGACAGCATCCTGGAGCCTGTTGTCATGGTGGGGCGGACCTGGGCAAGGGACTGTTGTCATGTTCCCGTCACTGTTAAGGGGTTGGCCTGTTTGGCTTAAGTCGATACAGGGTCTACAGTGACCCTGGTGAGGCCAGACATTTTGCCAAACTGGACAGTACTCCCACCTACAACTGTGAAGCTCCGAACAGTCACAGGGGAGAGGGCTCCCATGAAAGGGAAGGGGTTGTTGTCCATCTGCGTGGGGGGAAAGACTGTCCTCCACCCAGTGTGGGTAGCAGCTGTGCAGGACCCCTGTATCCTAGGGCTAGACTTCCTGCGGTGTACAGGCTGCCAGCTGGACCTGGAGAGGGAGGCTTTTGGCTTCCAAGGAAGGCCAACAGTCTATATGGCCACGCCAAACACCTCCTACATCCGGCCCCCACCGACAACAGCTCAGATGGACCAGTCATACGTCCCCGGCCCCCTTCACCCCCTTGCAAAGACCTTCCAACCACCCTGTCATCCCGATCCCTGTCCATTGACCGAGTCCTCCTTCCGGAACCCTTCTACCTCCCTCCCACCCCCTCCTGTCAATGGTTCGGATATACTGGCACACGGGGGCTCCTTCAAGACAGCACTTGCCTTGCTAGCTACTGCGTCACTCGTCTCGAGCTTGCTGGCCATCGTTAGAGCTGTACGCCAAATATATGTGGCCTCTGTGGCCTGCACTTCACTGTAAGGACTGACCAGTCCGCGCTCCAGTGGCTCATGTCTTTCAAGGAGCCAGAAGGGCAGGTCACACGGTGGATCGAGGAGCTGCATTCCTACAGCTTCAGTGTGGTGCACAGTTCAGGGGCACGCCATGCTAATGCAGACGCTCTCTCTCGACGCCCCTGCAGTCAGGATGGCTGCTGCTACTGTGACAGGAGGGAGAGCCGTGAGAAGGAGCTGTGCAGCCAGGAGGAGGGATGTTCTGCAGTGGAGGTGGCGTCCCCAGTCTGCTGTGAGCTCCGGGAGGTCGACACTGCAGGATGGAGATGGCAGCAGGAGGAGGACGCAGACCTTCGACCAGTGCTCCAGTGGTTGGACCTACAGCGGCGGCCCCCATGGGAAGAAGTGGCCGTTCTCTCCCTGGTCACCAAGGGACTGTGGGCTAAGTTCGAGACCCTGCGGCTGTGAGATGGCGTGCTTCAGCGGGCCTGGAAGGAACCCCAGCCGGTGAGAAAAGGTGGCAGGTGGCGGTGCCTCACTCTCTGCGTGGGGAAGTGCTTCAAGCGGTCCATAGTGCTGTGGGCTCGGGGCACTTTAGGGTGACAACGACCCTGCATCGCCTCTGCCTTGGCTTCTACTGGGGGCAGCGCAAGCGGGACGTTGAGGACTTCTGTCGCCGCTGTGATGGCTGCACAGCCCGCAAAGGCCCCGCTGAAAGGTCCCATGCCCAGTTACAGCAGTTGCCTGTGGGGTTCCCTATGGAGAGGGTTGGGGTGGATGTGGTGGGCCCGCTAACCTGCACAGAGAGGGGGAACAAGTATGTCCTCACGGCCATGGACTATTTTACCAAGTGGCCAGAGGCGTACGCTCTGCCTGACCAGGGGGCAGAGACCATAGCGGCCGCTTTAGTCGAGGGGATGTTTAGCCGTTTTTGGGCAGCGGAGTCCATCCACAGTGACCCGTACTACCCCCCTGCACACACAGAGTGACGGCTTGGTGGAGCGATTTCATCGCTGTATGGAGCAGCAGCTGGCCATTGTCTCGGCTGAGCATCAGCGTGACTGGGACACTCATCTGCCTCTGGTGCTCATGGCATACAGGAGTCAGCTGTCAGCTGTCCAGAAGTCGACGTCCTGCACGCCTGCTCCGCTGATGTTGGGCAGGGAGCTTCGCCCCAGCTGACCTGGCATTTGGCCGGCCACCCAATTCTCCCCCTGTTTCTCCCGGCCCAGAGTATGCCAGGAGATTTCAGGACCACCTGGAGACGGCTCACTTCTTTCGCCAGGGGACAGCTGCTGAGCGCAGGGGTGAGACAGAAAAGGAACTATGATTCATGCATTCTTGTGGCAGGCACTTTGAGGCTGAGGAGCTGGTCTGGACCTACAGCCCGCAAGGAAAGAAGGGAAGATGCCGGAAGCTTGATAGCGAGTGGATCGGGCCATGCAGGGTCCTGGAGAGAATGGGGGAGGTGGTGTACAGCAGTGGTTCCCAACCTTTTTTGACCAGTGTACCCCTTGAGCTGGTTTCCATGTTAAAATTACCCCCTCTTTCATGTGGATTATTCCCCTTAATGTGTACTTATATTTAACCCTTTGTCTTTATATCCAATCCAACTGCTCATTTAAATAATATATACAATTATTTTGAGTGAAAAAAAATACATTTTATTCAGTTTAATGAAAAGCTTGAGCTTGCTTGTCTTTCAAAAGCTTTTAGCTAGCTTCGCGCACAACCGCAACAAGAACCTTTTTTTTAAAGCGCAAACGTGAACAACAGATGTCTGACACATCTGATGTTGCCACATTTCATATGATGTGCATTGTAGGGTTACAATCACTGAGGAAAAACTGTTAATCACCCATGCGAAAATAGACTTATGGGCTTATTAAAATTCATAATTTTTTTTTTGGATGCTGTAGGCTAATTTATAATCTTTCTGCGTACCCCCTGCAATACCCTCGCGTACCCCTAGGGGTCTGCGTACCCCCGGTTGGGAATCACTGGACTGGTGCACAGGGTCAAGCTACCACTTCGGGGAAGGAGGGTGGCCCTCCACAGAGACAGGTTGGCCCCTTATTGAGGCACCGCCACCCCTCAACCTGCTCCAGCGAACCCTGCAGCTCCCCGCACAGGTGCAAATGGGTCCCGGACACGCACACCTCAGTGTTTTGGCCCTAGGTCCCCCCTAACCCTATCCTTGTCTCCTCTTCCTGTCGATCACCACAGTCAGCAACTTGGCCCCCAGCCCTGCTCCTCCCTTTCCCCTGCCCACCCCCGGGCATGACACTCGTGGGCCCCTCTCACGCCCAGGTGCTTCTTCAGCCTACCGTAGCCCCAAGGCGGCCTCGTAGGGAGGGGAGAGCGCCGGGTGGCTTCCGGGACTTTGTTGGTTCCCTCGAGGACGAGGAATTTTGAAGGGAGGAGGCAATGTAGCGAGTCTAGCGACCCTGGGACATTTAAAGAGTTTGTGTATTATGTGTTGCATTGTATTTCTTTGTCCGTTATGCCAGTTGTTCTATGTGTATGCATTGGAATGTTCTACTTGACAATCAGTGTGGGGGGCGAATCGTCAGCTGGGGGAGGGCCTTGGGAGAACAGGAGGGTGGGGGCTTGCACGCTGAAGGGACCGGGTTGGGTGTTGGGGGTTGCCCGGGTTGTTAGTCTGGATTCTTACCGTTGGTTACAGATTTCAGTGACTTGGTTTGTAACATTAAAGTTCCTTCAAGTACTTATGACTGGACATCGTTATGTCACCGGCGAGGTCATTACAGTATGTTGAATTTGTTGATGTGCACAAAAGCTAAACTATTTCTAAATAATAATTATTTTTGTTATTGTTATTTCTAAATTATTTAGAAATAACAAAAAAAACAAATAGAAATTATATGAAGTGTGGTCATATGACTGCCGTTAAGGTTAAATAATTACAGCGTTATTACAATGAAGTGATCATATATTTGGTTAAAAATCCCTTCTTTGACAAATTAAGTAGGACCCAAACCACATAATCATACGATAAAAATAAGTTGTTATATAGGCTAATATAACAAAGATTTTTTTTTTTAATCCGTAGGCCTATGTATAGTTTTGGTATTTATATATTATTTATTTTACAAAAGTCAACAATACAATACCCCTATTCCTGAAATAAATGATAAAATGCTAAAAATCTTTAATTTCCTTTATTTATACCCCAAAACAAACGCGGTGTCGAATTCCTCAACGCCGCGACGCCCTTGCGCCGCGCCACCGCGCTGCCCGAACACGTCCACGAAGACACGGCGCGTCACCGTCGCCCCGCCTCGCGCTGCCGCTGCTCATGTTCGGGGAGGAGCGCGAGACACCGATTCAGTCCCCGTCAGAGAGCGCGAGCTAGCGCGTAGTACACACAAGAAATGGCGCAAGCTGAAAGATTTCCGAACTTCGCTAACTTCGCGACGCGCGCCATGTTCGCTCGGATATTACTGCTCGCGGTTTTTCGCGCGGCGCAGGCAAACAAGCAAGGTTTGTGAGTCCGTTCCGTGGCTCAACTTGGACTGTGTGTGTGTGTGTGTGTGTGTGTGTGTGTGTGTGTGTGTGTGTGTGTGTGTGTGTGTGTGTGTGTGTGTGTGTGTGTGTGTGTGTGTGTGTGTGTGTGTGTGTGTGTGTGTGTGTGTGTGTTGAGCCTAGCCGCGTTAGTCCAACACAGCCAGGCTAACGTTAGCTGCTCGCTATCCTCCGCGGACCCGACTATCCTAACCGCCTCAAAGTTCAACAAAACGACCTTGAAGCCGGGAGTCCTTTCTCGGCTTAGCGGCGGTACACTGCGCCGCTGTAGTCGCTGTAGCTCATCACCTTAGCATCAGCTAACCGCAGTGGTAGCGGAGGTCGCTGGTTAGCGTCGGCGTTAGCGTTAGCGCTGACCGCGGTGTTAGTGGAGGATCTCTGCCTGGGACCGGGACGTGACAGGGCGGCTGGCGGCGGTACCCCCCTCCGCTGTAGCTCGCTTGTTAGCATTAGCTCGCTACTTGGTAGTGTTCGCTAGTGTTGGTGTTTGGGTCGTGACAGGACGTTTAGCAGGGCAGGTAGACCCGCCTCGGGCTAGCCCCCCCTGGTCCTGGAGTGTCTGTGTGTTCACTAGTAGAGGAGGGTCCCTCGGCTGTTTAGGAAGTTATTAATAGTGACGTATTGATAGACTGATTGGGGACACACACACACACACACACACACACACACACACACACACACACACACACACACACACACACACACACACACACATACACACACACACACACACACACACATTGACATCGACACTCTTAAACACACACACAACACACACGAGAAGAGGTCCTTTTAACTTTAAAGGACTAGTTACCCCCCCCCCATACTAAACTTTGCAGGGATGTCGTGTGTGTGTGTGTGTGTGTGTGTGTGTGTGTGTGTGTGTGTGTGTGTGTGTGTGTGTGTGTGTGTGTGTGTGTGTGTGTGTGTGTGTGTGTGTGTGTGTGTGTGTGTCAGGCCATATTGTAAAAGCGCTTTGAGTGGCCACTGGTTAGAAAAGCGCAATGTACACACTACCATTCAAAAGTTTAGGGTCGCTTGGAAATGTCCTTACTTTTTTTTTTTAAAAAAAGCACAGCAGATAACATTAAATGAATCAGAAACACAGTGTAGACATTTATAATTTGGTAAATGATTATTCTAGCTCTAAACTGCTGATTTTTAATGAAATATCTACACAGGCGTACCAAGGCCTATTTCCAGCAACCATCACTCCTGTGTCCTAATGCTACATTGTTTAATCGTGTTAAAAGGCTGATTTACGATCGAAAACCCTTGTGCAATTATATCGGCGCAGCTGAAACTGTTGAATAAAAGTGTGCGTTTTAATGGAGAACATGAAATTGTCCGGCTGACCCCAAACTTTTTAACGGTCGTGTACATGCAGTCCGTTTATCACGCATTTACTACTCTGGTTTTAATTACTTGAGCCTTGCTTGTTGTGTTCTCCTCCACAGCTTTTATCCAGACAGACACCATCCTAGAGGTGTTTCACTTTGGTGATGAAGGCCTCCTTCAGGTAAGATCAGCGATGTACACTTCAGGTGAACCTCCACAGACAGACAGACATACAGGAGACATGTGGCTCAGGAGGTAGAGCCGGTCGGCTGGTAACCTGAAGGTCGCTGGTTCGATTCCCGGCTCTTCCTAGCTGGGCGTCGAGGTGTCCCTGAGCGAGACCCTGACTGCTCCTGACGAGCTTCGCTGTCGCCCCGTGGGGTCGACTCTGCCATCGCGGTGTGTGTGTGTGTGTGTGAATGGGAGACCGTGTATATGCATTGGTGAATGTGTGTATGAATGGGTGAATGTCAGGCCTTATTGTAAAGCGTTATGGGGGTGCCACTGGTTAGAACAGCGCTGTATAAATGCAGTCCATTTACAGCAACTATCTTTACAACTATCTGTAGCGCGTCCTCTTACCTGTTCATATCATTGGGGGGTGAAGTCCAGGTCAGTATCCCACCGTACAGCCAGCCTTCCCCTCGCTATCTGTTTTTACTACACACACATACTACACATCCTGTCTTGTTGGGGAAGTAGGGGAAGTAAAGGTACAGACGGCGTGGGTCTGGGACTCAGCCTCGCTAAAGCAGGTTGTGTTTGTTGGTTATTACCGTTTAGAAAAAGGGAAGTTTGTTAAGAAGCCGGCTTTAGCTGGCTTCTGCCTTGTGATTGTGATTCTGAAATTGGTGTGTGTCTGTGTTTTTCTTTCATTGGGTTTCAGTCTGTTCTATTTGGCCTGAGTCTGTTGGGTTAGAGTCTGTTGTGTTGGGCTGGAGTCTGTTGTGTTGGGCTGGAGTCTGTTGTGTTGGGCTGGAGTCTGTTGTGTTGGGCTTGAGTCTGTTGTGTTGGGCTGGAGTCTGTTGTGTTGGGCTGGAGTCTGTTGTGTTGGGCTGGAGTCTGTTGTGTTGGGCTGGAGTCTGTTGTGTTGGGCTGGAGTCTGTTGTGTTGGGCTGGAGTCTGTTGTGTTGGGCTGGAGTCTGTTGCGTTGGGCTGGAGTCTGTTGCGTTGGGCTGGAGTCTGTTGCGTTGGGCTGGAGTCTGTTGCGTTGGGCTGGAGTCTGTTGGGCTGGATCTGTTGCGTTGGGCTGGAGTCTGTTGCGTTGGGCTGGAGTCTGTTGCGTTGGGCTGGAGTCTGTTGCGTTGGGCTGGAGTCTGTTGCGTTGGGCTGGAGTCTGTTGTGTTGGGCCTGAGTCTGTTGTGAGTCGGCTCCATGTGGAAGTTGCTCTCCCCATATGAGCGGGGCCTCCATCGGGCCCCTGCTCCTCCATTATTCACCAGGGCTCGGGTTTATGTTAAGGCCTCAACGTGAGGTATAGGATAGACCCCAACCAAACAAAAAGGTGTGTGTGTGTGTTTATTCCTTCCCTGTGTGCTTGTTTCCCTTCCGTGTGTGTGTGTGTGTGTGTCCTCTCCGTTTGTGTGTGTGTGTGTAGGTGTTTTCCGTGTGAGTGTGTGTGTTATTCATTGCGGCGTCATTGCGTTTGTGTGTTTCCCTCGATAGATGAGAGGATCTAGCCTTAAATTTGTCTGTGCTTCTAAAGAGTAGAGTCTCAGACATGAACTTACAGTTCCCAGTTCTTCCTTTCCAGTGTGTTTGTCTCTGTGTGTTTGTGTCTCTGTCTGTGTGTATGACTGTGTCACCTTGTGCGTGTGTCTCTGTCTGTGTCTCTCTTTCTGTCTGTGTGTTTTCGGTTGTGTCCTGTCCCCTGACGTTGTCGCTCTTCTGTGTTACAGGCAGAGCCAGACATAAACTCATATCACCACAAAAGGTAAGACACACTTTTAAACACACAAACACACCTGTAATGCAGGGTAAAAGAGTGTTCAAAAGAATCAGTCTTTTTTGTCGTCGTCGTTGTTCTTGTTGCGTTGCGTCTGGTCATGGATTTAGGTTTCTGTATCATGTGTAGATTAGATGATGTGTTTCCGGCAGTCTTTGGTTGGAGTCTGTTATTATGAAGGCTGTCCTCACAAGAATTGACGCTGACTAAATGTCTTTCCTGTCGAAGATTCAAGGTCAACCCTGGTTATCAGTCATCACTTTGTATACGTCCTGGCACTTAATGTACATCTTATTGTATGTTGTACGTCCTGGCACTTAGTCTACGCACTTATTGTATGTTAAACGACCTTGCACTTAAATATAGTACTTGGCATCATGTAGCGTCTTATCCTAGCCAGTTGTGTACGGGGAATGGGTTAACTTAGAGATTGTTAGTGCTTGGCACTTGGTTCTTTGAACATCCTTACTGTATCGACAGATATATTTTGTTGTTTCTCTTTCTTCGGACAAATTGACTTAATGTAAGTCGCTTTGGATAAAAGGGTCTGCTAAATGCCCTGAATGTAAATCCCTAAATCCTTTCTTATAATGTGCTTTTTACCAGGAAAACGCCAGCAATTTACCTGCACATTTGTGGCATTTATGCGTCACAAGCCGGTTATTATTACTCCGTCTTTGAAAGGGCAGTGTTGTGGATTCGTACTCGTACACACACACGTGCAACATTCCAGCCACCGGGGCCACACCTTGTGCTGCCGACCAGAGCAGCTGTCACTGCGTCGTTGCGTTTGATTGGCTGCTGTGGGGTGGCGGTGGTGATCTCTACACCATCTGTCACGCCGTGTGCGACGAAGTCAACCGGCTGACCTGAAGACATTTCTAAAGTCAAGTGTGAAGAAGTCCTGGTGGGGGATCTAGGAAGTGTGTGTGTGTGTGTGTGTGTGTGTGTGTGTGTGTGTGTGTGTGTGTGTGTGTGTGTGTGTGTGTGTGTGTGTGTGTGTGTGTGTGTGTGTGTGTGTGTTTGTGTGTGTGTGTGTGTGTGTGTTGTTGTGTGGTGTGTGGTGTGTGTGTGTGTGTCTGGTTGGTTGCAAGTACTCAGAAGCAGCCATTTGCATTTGGAATAAAAGGTCTCTGTGTGTGTGTGTCCCATTTGTGTGTGTGTGTCAGCCTGTTTGTGTAGTAGTGCACAAACAGAAGTGGACCTGTGCATTTTGTTTAAAAGGTGTGTGTCTGCACGTTTGAGTTTGTGTGACTCTGTGTATTTATATTTTCAGGGCATTTGGGTTGGCTGGCAGATGTGTACACTGGGGTCTGTGTGTGTGTGTGTGTGTGTGTGTGTGTGTGTGTGTGTGTGTGTGTGTGTGTGTGTGTGTGTGTGTGTGTGTGTGTGTGTGTGTGTGTGTGTTTTTTGCATCCGGTCTCGTCCAATCAGATGCCTCCAGGTCAGAGGCCAGAGCCCCACCGCTGTAAACATCCCCTGTGACACCTGGGGCCTGTACTACGAACCTCGATTAAAGGGTTAGCGAGGTATGTTGAGCTCAAAGCCTGGGTTAGCTGGACCACGGAAGTTGATCTCTTTTAGCGTCGCTGTATCACCATGGTGACTTATGCTCGCATCCAAACCTGGTCGGGAGCAGGTTTTCAGCTTAGTCTACCCGGAGATCGGCTACTTAAATCGGCGTGTGCAGCTTCCCAGCCCCTCCTCCGACAATGGCGTCAGTGGGTGTTCCCGTGGACCTCGGCGCACTTATCGTACAGGCGTGTCTCCGGAGACGGAGCGTTTTTCAGGACAGAACCGACCCCTTGGCATTGTCTGACGATATCCTTTGAGATATACAGATTCTCATCAGAGGGTATTCGTTATTTGATCGTCCTTGTTGGACCGTATGTAGGCAATGCAATGCTACACAAAGAAGCCGTGCATTTACTGTTGCGCAGTGTGTCTGTGTTTCAAGTTCAAAGGTGGCCCCACGTTCAACGTATATTAACCTTGGATAGTCAAGTGCCGTGCTGTCCATTATCCCTTACATAACCGCTATGTCAGTGACACAATTAGGCCTAGGCATTTTTTATTCTACAAATTCATTTTATAGCTTTTTATATAGAATTGTTAAGAAAAATCAGCTCTATATTCGCCCTGGAGTCACAGGCCCGCCGTCTCCTGCAAGAATCAGGGAAACCTATTATAGGACATTCTTTCCAAAAATTAAACATTTAGAAGAATACCTGACACTGCTTTGATAGTTATATACCTCTGATTGGAGATTGATTGTCGGCGTCTCCTCCAAAATAATGTTTGTACCTTCAACTAAAAATGACAATTAATTTACACTCAATCATTTCACATTTGATTAGCAAGACTGTTATTTATGTCCATTGCCAATACATGAATACATACTCGTTACAAACGCCTTGGATGTGGAGGCAGTGGGGTCAGAGGACATCCCCCCTTCCACTCCCACACCATCGGCCAACCTTCGTTATTGGCGAGAGCCAGCTCCTCCGAAGTGGTGAAGGGCGGTGGAGCGGTCCCCCTCCCAGTCGTATTAATTTGGGTTTTCTTTTTATTTGCTACAGGTAATCAACGTGAGATTAAAGGTTGGAGCCTAGGCCATTGCAAATCATAGGCTAGATTCACCTGACATTATTAAAATGGATGCTTACAACTTTGGCCTGCCACATTGAATAATATTTTAATATTTATTTTTGACTTGGCCCCATGTTCGTAGGAGCGTGCTGGCACCACACCTATATTTTTTAGACAATATGCAGAATCTTTTCACTTACGAATTAACACGGCAGGCTATTTTTTGCCAGCATGCCACCCTAGCCGTATTACGGGCAACCGTGTTCTCCTTGGCTGTGATTTGAACTTTGAATTCCTCGTAGGAGTTCATAATAATACACTGCTCACCTTGGGTTAAATACACCGGTCTCGCTCGATTCATTTTGCATAACGGTGAGTCAAATGACGCGATAAAGAGAAAGGTGTGTGTGTGAGACTAGAGACCCGTTTGTACAAGTCGGTCTTTCCGTTTGTTTGTTGTATTTTGTGTGTGTCAGCTATCTTCCGTGTGTGTGTGTAGGTGTGCAGGCATACAGGTGTATGTGTGTGTGCGTGTCCGTGAGCGATGGATTTGACTAGGATGTATGGTTTGCTGAGGCCGCGATTAGCATGTTATGGTCTGGCTCTGGGCCCTGATCACATGGAGGCAATGGTCCGGGAGCATGTGACTTGTAGTGCGGCAGTCAGGTGTTTCCCCTGGATACCGTAAATTTGTACCAAGGTGTGTTTGTGAAACACATCTGGGACAGATGCTGTGTTCCTCAATCATCGGATGCCAGACTTCCGAGTTGAAAGGCGAAGATCTCCCAGCTTTCTTGCGGCTTCTCTCGGAGGCACGCCCCCTTTTTGTCTTCATCTTTCGGAAATCTGAGAGTAGACCGAGAGCAGTGATGACGCTCTCAACAAAATGGCTGCGCCCGTGAAGAGATTTATTTTCTTTGTATTTCTACCACGTTGGTCATTTTAATGTTGATTTTAAATGCTCTTAAACACTTGATTACATTGCTACTTTATTCCGGTCTCCAATTTATACATTGCATGGTCTTGCTGTGCGTGCAATACAATGAAACCCTAAAGTTGTGTTGTTTGTTTTCAGGCCGGTTTGCTAAAGAGCTAATGTAGCTAACAATAAGCAACGACGAGCCAAATTCATTACACAATCACAAAGACTAACAGGAACGCTATAAATGCTCAGAGACTGGAAAATGACGTCAGAAGTGCAACTAGGAAGGCTTGTTCCAAGGATTCAGGAACACAGCAATAAAGTCCACGACGCACACGCCACACACACGCTTCAGCTTTACGTTTGCAAATTATCTGTGTGGGTGTGGGTGTCAGAGTGGGTCTGTGTAGAGGGGTGTGAGTCAGGGTGTAGAGGTGTGTGTATGTGTGTGTGTGTGTGTATGTCGTTGTCAATCAGTGTGTGTGTGTGTGTGTGCAATGTTTGTGTCAGTTAAGGTTCGTTTGTGTGTGTGTGTCAGGGTGTAGAGGGGTGTGTGTGCTTTGTTTAAAGTCAGCAGAGAGGAATCCTCTTGCGGTCCTGCAACATTCTCACCCGGGTTTCTTAATCGTCGTTCACGAGGAACTGGCTGTTTGGTTCCTCTTCCTTTTGGCTGTCACCGCCATCATCAACACTTAATTAATGATCCAGATTAAATCAAACCCTCTGGCTTACCTTCCTGACTTGAAGTATGGGCGGCGAAATCCTGTGTCTTAACCCCCCCGTGAACACTACAGAACGATCAGACTGATCAGATAAATTTTTTTTATCCCGACAAAAGCCTTGTAAGGACAGTTCCTCTGCGTCTCTCGAAGATCGCGCCATCTTTCAACCTCTTTGATTAATACGACTGCATCACCTTCTCCCAGCAGCTCGCAGATGTCACTTTCTCTCCAGTAAGAACCGCTCGTGATCATATCGCTGTGTTGGGTCGTGGAGACAGCGCAGCGATGTGATCATCAGCAGATCGTGATCATTAAGGTAAATTGAGGTGTGTAAAACGGGGAGTGTAAACGTGTGGACCGTGAAAAAGAGGCGTGCAAGAGAGAGCGGGCTGTATCTGAGTAGAACGGCTCCAAATAAGCAACAAAGTCAGTAAAGTGTCTGTGTGTTCTCGGTGTTAATCTCCATTGTTGTTCTAGTAAGCAGCGGATGCTTGGTGATGACGTATAACGACGACGTGATGATGTATGCGCGACGATTTACCATTACTATTCCTACCGTTGAATACAGTTTGATGGTTGAATAAACCGTGGACTAGACACTGCCCCCGCCTCGTATTTAAGAACATTATAATATACTCTCACCGGCCACTTTATTAGGTACACCTGTCCAACTGCTCGATCTGCTGCAGTTCAAACCGAGCATCAGAATGGGGAAGAAAGGTGATTTAAGTGACTTTGAACGTGGCATGGTTGTTGGTGCCAGACGGGCTGGTCTGAGTATTTCAGAAACTGCTGATCTTCTGGGATTTTCACGCACAACCATCTCTAGGGTTTACAGAGAATGGTCCAAAAAAGAGAAAATATCCAGTGAGCGGCAGTTCTGTGGGCGCAAATGCCTTGTTGATGCCAGAGGTCAGAGGAGAATGGCCAGGCTGGTTCGAGCTGATAGAAAGACAACAGTAACTCAATTAACCACTCGTTACAACCGAGGTATGCAGAAGAGCATCTCTGAACGCACAACACGTCGAACTTTGAGGCGGATGGGCTACAGCAGCAGAAGACCACACCGGGTGCCACTCCTGTCAGCTAAGAACAGGAAACTGAGGCTACAATTCGCACAGGTTCACCAAAATTGGACAATAGAAGATTGGAAAAAGGTTGCCTGGTCTGATGAGTCTCAATTTCTGCTGCGACATTCGGATGGTAGGGTCAGAATTTGGCATAAACAACATGAAAGCATGGATCCATCCTGTCCTTGTATCAACGGTTCAGGCTGGTGGTGGTGGTGCAATGGTTTGGGGGATATTTTCTTGGCACACTCTGGGCCCCTTAGTACAAATTGAGCATCGTGTCAACGCCGCAGCTGATGGCTACTTCCAGCAGGATAACGCGCCATGTCATAAAGCGCGAATCATCTGACTGGTTTCTTGAACATGATAATGAGTTCACTGTACTCTAATGGCCTCCACAGTCACCAGATCTCAATCCAATAGAGCACCTTTTGGATGTGGTGGAACGGGAGATTCGCATCATGGATGTGCAGCCGACAAACCTGCAGCATCTGCGTGATGCTATCATGTCAATATGAACCAAACTCTCTGAGGAATGTTTCCAGTACCTTGTTGAATCTATGCCACGAAGGATTAAGGCAGTTCTGAAGGCAAAAGGGGGTCCAACCGGGTGCTAGCAAGGTGTACCTAATAAAGTGGCCGGTGAGTGTATAATATCACGGCCAAAAGCTGTGTGCGCCTCCGGAATATTATGCACAGAATTGAACACCGGACACCCGCCGGAGCTCAGCTCCGTCGGGTGTCCGGGAGTCCGCAATGATTTTGGGCACACACTGCCTTATCGGAACAAAAAATAATTATGTCAAAAAATGCAAAGTTTTTAAAAGTTTCACTGTGCACGTTGTACACAGTTGTATGATGCTGTTTAATTGAATTAAATGTAACTTAAAATATTACAGAGATCTCTGAAATGTAAACAAATGTTTAAATTAGGCTCCATACTTTAAAAAAAGTAGCAGGTTATTGGATAACAAAAACAGAACAATATGCATTGCATAGTGCATCTCTGAAGTGCAAATGTCATTAAAAGGTTCAATAAAATACTTTTTTTTTAAACAAACAGCATGTAAACTGATAAGAGAAAGCAAGAGAATACAACTACAACAATGTATCTCTAATTTGTCTCTCATTGAACAAATTACAAAAGAACAAATAACATGACTGGGTCGGGCCAGGCCAGCAGTTAGCCTACCCCAGATTTCTGGCTAGGAAAACAAGCCTGTCCACGGTGTCAGGGTTTGGCGATGACCTATGACAGGTGGGGGAGGGGGGCAATCGTACTTGAGTACGAGGTACAGTGTCAAACAGACTTGGGCACGTTACAGATGGCCTAGTGTGAGTGCGCTCTAAGAGACTTCTCTCTCCGACGTGTGTGTGTGTGTGTGTGTGTGTGTGTGTGTGTGTGTGTGTGTGTGCGTGTGTGTGTACATGAGCGTGTGTGTATGTGTGTGTGCGTGCGTGTGTGTGTGTGTGTTTTCGTTTTGTGT
Source organism: Melanogrammus aeglefinus (assembly GCA_900291075.1). NCBI lineage: Eukaryota > Metazoa > Chordata > Actinopteri > Gadiformes > Gadidae > Melanogrammus > Melanogrammus aeglefinus. The sequence continues at coordinate 16,892 of OLKM01001812.1, read as the reverse complement.
GTGTGTGGCCTAGTGAGTAGCAGCACCTTGGTGTTTTTATGAGGGTGAGGGGGGCGTGTTTGGCTGAAGGGTCGGAGGCGATGTGGATGTAAAGACGGGTGTAAAGAGAGCGGCACTGAGTGGCAAATGTCACGTCGTTAATGTGTGAAGGGGAGAGCTCATGGTACTTTCACACACGTGAGGACACAAGCTTAGACACACAAACGGACGGACACACACACGCACAATGCGCGGACATGCACGTGGACACACACCCGCGCGCAAACGCTGTACAATCTATTCTTTATGATCACTACTCTGCAGAGTTGGTCGCTGCCTCCCTTGCTCTGCTGTCACGTGTTTTCAGACGGAGCAGGTTCACAATCCGTTTCACAAACTTTGATGGAGCCAAACTACATCCACTCACCCTCCCCGAGAAAAGAATGATTGTATTGTATGGTTTGCTGGTTTTTTAGTGGGCCTGTGTGTGTGTGCATGAGCCACACCTCACCACAGTCTGATTGGAGTCTGATTGAACGCTTGGTCGGTGAGGCTGCACACCTGTTGCACATTGAGTCATCACAGGTTTGCAAAGGTTAAACCAGCCGTCACCACACAGCCACCCTCACACACACAGACGGACAGGGAGAGATCTCCTGCATGTCGTTGTGGAGCACCAGGTCATGCAAACCATACCCTGCCTCCTGTGTCTGGAGGAGACCAGTAAAGTCACCCTAGGTGGAGTGAGGCATTCTCCTCGGTGGTGTGAGGCAGCCTCCTAGAGGGGGTGAGGCAGCCTCCTAGGTGGGGTGAGGCAGCCTCCTAGAGGGGGTGAGGCAGCCTCCTAGGTGGAGTGAGGCAGCCTCCTAGGTGGAGTGAGGCAGCCTCCTAGGTGGAGTGAGGCAGCCTCCTAGGTGGAGTGAGGCAGCCTCCTAGGTGGAGTGAGGCCGCCTCCTAGGTGGAGTGAGGCCGCCTCCTGGGGGGGGGGGAGGCCGCCTCCTGTGGGGGGGGCAGGGGGGGGGGTGAGGCCGCCTCCTGTGGGGGGGCGGGCAGGGGGGTGAGGTGAGGCCGCCTCCTGTGGGGGGGGGGCAGGGGGGGGGTGAGGCCTCCTCCTAGGACTGGTGTAGCCCAAGCTTTGCCTCACAGCTCTAACCTCAGAGCACAGAGTGTCTCCGCTTCAGCGGCGGAAACGCTGGCCTAGAAACACGTCTGCACGCTTCGGGCTTCTACAGAGCTGTTGCAAAACAGATCACGTCCTGTCCCTTACCGCCCCCACCCCCCGTCCTCCAGCTCGCACCCTGAGCCGGCCGCAGGGCGCTTAGAATCACTAGGTTAACCCATTCCCCATACGCATCACCGATGGCTACGATAAGACGCTACACCATGCCAAGTACTGTTTCTAAGTACAAGGACGTACAAACATACAATAATTGGGTAACGCTATAGTGCTTGTTGCTCTCTCCCCTTCGCTTGACTGTGTTTCCAAGAAAATGAACGTGCACTTTCTCGAATGTGGTTCCTGTTTTTCGGTGTGTTGTAAACGTTTTCCTCTTTTTTTATTTTTGGTGTCTATCTGATATGAAAGATGACGCTAAAGCTGTAGATCTAGTCTAATTAAGAGAGTTGACTTTACGGGAAACTTTACCCGTGTGTGTGTGTGACGTGTGACTGTATGACTGTGTGTGTGAGACTGTGTGACACTAGAGACACTAGATGGTCTTTCGTAGTACATGTAGTTTCATTTTTCAAATGTCTCCAAAGCGTATCAAACCCGAGTCCTCGGCACATTAAGTCCCAGCCCACTTCCGGTCGTTTCCCGGATGGCTTGCAGACAGGCGATCCACTAGATCGACTCCCGCCAGGCAGAGAGAGAGAGAGAGAGAGAGAGAGAGAGAGAGAGAGAGAGAGACAGCTCCTCTCTGTGGACGACTCTGAGGCCTCGCTGCCGCTGCTGCTCTATGAATCCCAGTATTCACAGCCCCGGCTCTGTTTGGACGGGATGCCTGCGGGGACAGCGGGAGCTGGACAAACATGCACATGGGCGTGCAGGCTGCACACGGACACACTCGTGCCGATAGGCGCACGCACGCTGACACGCACGCACGCACGCACGCACGCACGCACGCACGCACGCACGCACGCACGCACGCACTGGCATATATATATATTCACACACACACGCGCATACACACACACACGCAGGCACGCATACGTACGGACACACACACATGCCGGCATACACACACACACGCAGGCACGCATACGTACGGACACACACACATGCCGGCATACACACACACACACGCGGGCACACACGTGCACACACACGTGCGCTGACATACACACACACGATGACAGACGCAGGCAAATGCAAGCGGACGCACACTCATGTGCAGAAGCGTGCAGGGGGACACGCGCAGACACTCTGCCTCATGTGTACACGAGGCAGAGTGAAGGTCAGAGCGGTCCAGGAGGCTCCCAGAGCTCCTAGTGCCGCCTCCCATGCAAGGTCAGGTCCAAGGTTTTTTTAAACGGTTAAACTCAATATACTCAATATACTCAGTCAGATGTACATTTTAAAATAAAATAAAGAAAATAAGACTCATTGTTTTTGTTTTAGAGAATCCGGTTTTAATATTCAGCGATAATAATGATTAATAATATAATGATAAAAATATATATATCAGCCCTGTGTGCAAGCATTTGTTTCTGTGTGAACTCAAAGGGTCCAAGGTGCTTTTGGCCTGTGAGTGAGCAGGGGTCACTTATTCACAATAATCACGTCATAATCACCCATTAGTCTAATCATTAGCTGATAGGCAAGTTCCCCGTATCACACCAAGCTCAACATTCTGTTTCTAGATAAGACTTGATGCACCGGGCCTTGTAGAACCTGATAATGTAATAAATTCCCGGTAATGTAATAAATTCCCGATAATGTAATAAAAATCTGCTCTTGAGTCCATTGAAAATGTAATAAAACCTGATAATGTAATAACTTCACGATAATGTAATAAAGTACATTTCCCAATAATGTAATAAACTTTTTTACCAATAATGTAATAAAAGTATTACATTAATGGGAGGTTATTACATTATCAGGTTAGCCTTCATTTCGCAAGTCCTGATAATGTAATAATACCCCATTATTGTAATAATTTAACAGCAGACCACCCATTACTTGGGTTCATGTGGTGAGACTGTAGGCAACTCTAGCTCAAGAGCTCTAGCGCCACCAACGGGTCAAAGTTGAATGTTTATTAACTTTTGACCCGTTCATCCGTTTTTCACAAAGGCCGAAAATCACGTGTGTGTGTGTGTGTGTGTGTTGTGTGTGTGTGTGTGTGTGTGTGTGTGGTGTGTTGTGTGAGTGTGAGTGTGTGTGTTGTGTGTGTGTGTGAGGTTTTGTGTTTAAACATGGAGCAAAGGCAGAGCAGTGTCCATCCCCCTGGCTTCTAACACTGTTCTCTGTCTCTCTCTCTCTCTCTCTCTCTCTCTCTAGCTTCCCCCTTCCTGGAGGCAACAGCAGGCCCATACGGTTCGAGCCGCCAATGCTGGACTTCCACGAACAGTGAGTAGCTAACCGCTAGTCAGCTAGCGAAGCATTTGAGCTACGTTAGCTCAACCATACGTGGTGAGTGTATGTAAAGGGTTGCGTGTTCGGCTAACGTAGCTCAAAAGCTACATACAAAGCTACACGTTGGTAAGCGCACGTACTCGCAAAGCGTAAGTAAGCTAAGTAACACGTAGCAAACCAACATGTAGCAACAGATAGCTTTTCAGCTATGTTAACTGAATTAACTAGAGTCAGAGCAAAGGACATCACAGTTCATCTTTTGAAGAAAGCGCAGTAGTCAAAGTGAACTTTATTGTCAATCAGACCGTGCGACAAGCAATTACACAGAGGACCGAAAAAACAACAAATAAACCACATATACCGACAGACATAGTGCATAAATTATACAGAACAGAATATTCACAGTGTTTTGCGGTATGTTATTCAGGTGCAATAATAAAGTTGCAAAAATAAGTGCAAAAGTAGGCATCAAGTTTATTATTATGATTATTACACTGTCCCTGGCTGTGCTAATGTCAGACCCAGTGAGTGAGTAGAAAGTGTGTCTTTGGCTCCAAATAGTAAACATCCATACATCAAACTGTGCGAGCTTAAGCAGTTTACTTGGACAACGGCACTTTATTCCCTCTGTGTGTTTTGGGTTTTAGCTGCTTTGCATTAAATGCAAATCTCCCTTTCGCAGTATTTTAATAACATCTGCTCCCATTAAAGCCAACCTGCCCCTGAGGCCTGTGTCTCTGTAAAATGCTAAAGCACACACACGTTGATGTATTGGTGTTTATTATCATGAGGCAAAGACACAGCTTTCATCAATAATCACCCGATACAAAACTGTTACGGAATACTAATGGTGTGTGTGTGTGTGTGTGTGTGTGTGTGTGTGTGTGTGTGTGTGTGTGTGTGTGTGTGTGTGTGTGTGTGTGTGTGTGTGTGTGTGTGTGTGTGTGTGTGTGTGTGTGTGTGTGTGTGTGTGTGTGTCTCTCTTTCTGTGTGTGTCTATCTCTATCTGTGTGTGTCTCTCTCTATCTCTGTGTGTGTCTCTCTCTATCTCTGTGTGTGTCTCTCTCTATCTCTGCGTGTGTCTCTCTATCTGTGCGTGTGTGTCTCTCTCTATCTCTGCGTGTGTCTCTCTATCTGTGCGTGTGTCTCTCTCATCTGTGTGTGTGTGTTTCTCTCTATCTCTGTGTGTCTCTGTGTGTGTCTCTATCTATGTGTGTGTCTCTATCTATGTGTCTATCTATGTGTGTGTCTCTATCTGTGTGTGCGTCTCTCTCTCTATCGCTGTGTGTGTCTCTCTATCTGTGTGTGTCTCTCCCTCTATCTGTGTGTGTGTGTGTGTGTCTCTCTCTCTATCTGTGTGTGTCTCTCTCTATCTGTGTGTGTGTTCCCAGGCCGGTGGGGATGCCCAAAATGGAAAAAGTTTATTTGCACAACCCCAGCTCAGAAGAAATCAGCCTGATTTCGATATCAGCCACAACGGCGCATTTCCACGCGTCGTTTTTTCAGAACAGGGTAAGGACCAACCCCCCCCTCCCCCCCCCTGTGCTCTGACTAGCGACTCCCCCTCCTCATGTGTACTTCCGCACCGTGTGTTGTCTTTGCACATCCCTCCTCAAAGTAGAGACACCTGAAGCGACCTACGGTTTAGTTCTGCCCCAAGTCGTTCTTGCATGCTAGTTGTCTGTTTTGCTTCAAAGGAAGTTATGCTGTTCACTCACAGCAACACGCTCGCTCACAGGAACACGCTGACTCAATCACAGGAACTCACTCACTCACTCACCCACTTACATCCTGTTAGCATGAGCTTATCCTAGCCATCTTAGCTGTAGCCGGGGAATGGGTTTAACCTGGTGTTGTTAGTGCTTGGCACTTGGTCCTATGAACATCCTTACCACACAGTGATATGTTGTTGATTTTCTTTTCTACGTATTGTAAGACGCATGGATAAAAGTGTCTGCTAAATGTAAACATTGAAACTGCAATGACCCTCGCTCCTTCTGCTGCCTCTCCCCAGATAATCCCGCCGGGGGGGAACACGTCGTTCGACGTGGTGTTCCTGGCGCGGGTGGTGGGCAACGTGGAGAACACATTATTTATTAACACCTCCCTCCACGGGGTCTTCACATATCAGGTGGGTCCCCGTCGCCATCATCATCTTCATCATCATCATCATCATCCTGTCGCTTGGAGCGTTTTACGTTTACATATCGTTAGCCTCATAGCCTAATCGATATTATCATATTATACTCTTCAGCCATTGGCTAGTTAATTATCATTCTCTACAGCCATTGGTTGTTTAATTATCATCTTTCAGCCATTGGTTGTTTATTTATCATAGTCTTCAGCCATTGGTTGTTTAATTATCATCTCTTCAGCCATTGGTTGTTTAATTATCATACTCTACAGCCATTGGTTGTTTAATTATCATCTTTCAGCCATTGGTTGTTTAATTATCATACTCTACAGCCATTGGTTGTTTCATTATCATCTTTCAGCCATTGGTTGTTTATTTATCATAGTCTTCAGCCATTAGTTGTTTATTTATCATACTCTACAGCCATTGGTTGTTTAATCATCATCTCTTCAGCCATTGGTTGTTTATTTATCATAGTCTTCAGCCATTGGTTGTTTAATTATAATCTCTTCAGCCATTGGTTGTTAATTTATCATAGTCTTCAGCCATTGGTTCTTTATTTATCATACTCTACAGCCATTGGTTCTTTATTTATCATACTCTACAGCCATTGGTTGTTTAATTATCATCTCTTCAGCTATTCGTTGTTTATTTATCATAGTCTTCAGCTATTGGTTGCGAGGGGTTTGACATAATATCTATACAGCGATATATCGTCGCCTTCTTATTGCGATACGAGAATCGATTCACTGCTGCTAAATATCGATATAATTAATAATTTCTTGTTTTTTTTTAGGAATCTCTATTGCATTTTCTTGCTTTATTCCTAAAGAGTTAGACAGGAAATATAGCCCCAAATATCGTAATTTATATCCTGAACGAGTCTCTTATTTTGGGTAAATTGGGATGTCTAACCTAAATCTACGCTGCTGATTCACTGTGCCCCATCGGCTGAATCCTTGACCTGTGACCCCCTCACCTTGACCTTTGACCCCCAGGTATTTGGCGTGGGGATCCCCAACCCATACCGGCTCCGCCCCTTCATCGGGGCGAGGGTCCCAGTCAACAGCAGCTTCTCCCCCCTCATCAACATCCACAACCCCCACAGCGAGCCGCTACAGGTGAGGAGGGGGGAGGGAGGGAGGGAGGGAGGGAGGGAGGGGAAGAGGGAGTTGCTGTGAGCGATGGAGACACACAGAGGGCGACAGAGGGACGGACGGGACAAAGACAGAGAGAGAGACAAAAAGACTTTCAGTCTCTCTCTTTCCGTCTTGCTTGGATATAGATTCAGATTTTATATGTCGCGTACATATAATGCACTGAAATGTTAACCGTCGGCTCCATGCTAAGAACGCACAACAAAGACTGACACAAAGCAACCGACAAGTGCGGTTGCTCAAATAGATATATATAAATATCTCTATATATCTCTATCTCTATTTATACTGAATGTGTGTATGACTGACCCCCTGTGTCCCCAGGTGGTGGAGATGTACTCCAGTGGGGGGGACCTCCATTTAGAGCTGCCCACGGGGCAGCAGGGGGGCACAAGGCAGCTATGGGTGAGAGCTCACTCACTCACTCACTCACCCAATCACCGCACACACACATATACAAGCATGCACAAATATACTCACTCACTCACTCACTCACGTCAATCGATCACTCACTCACTCACTTGTTCAATCGATCACTCACTCACTCACTCACTCACTTGCTTGCTCGCTCACACCCAAATACATACGCACACACTCACACACATCTACAAGCACGCAAACACACACTAGGGCTGTCAAAATTGCTCAAAAATGACATTCGAATGTTCGTTTGGAAAAAAATCACGAATTCGAACTATTCGAATATCTGGTTGCCTATTTTACGCAGTTGCCGTCAATATGTCAATAATGCGACAAAACCATGGTTCAAATTAGTGGGATATATATATATCCTATAAACAGCCCAGTAACGTGGAGGCCTAATCATGAAAAGCCACAACTTTGTATGGCTTGCATTTCACCACCACACCTGCAAGCGCGCAAACTATAGTAATCTGAAGAAGACGCCCGCTTCTGAATGTTACAAAGTATGCTAGTGGTTAACGTTCCTTGCTTTGCTTTACCATTTATCGAGAAGGCCTATTAAAATCGATAAAGAAAAAAATGCATGTCGCCTTCGTCTTCTACCATGCCAGCGAAAGGGCCAGCACTACGCACCGTTCGGATTCATGAAAAAAAAGCTGTCTCGGACTTTGCCGAGAACATTGCGTTATAGCAGCTTTCACCAGCCAGACTACTAGCTCCCTGAGCTCTACTTCGGATGCTTATTGAATGGCATAGCCTGTGTAAGTCCAGCTCAGAACAGTTGTGAATAAGAAAGAATAAATGTCCATGTCTGTTGTCTTGCACAGACAACCAATGAAACCAATGATATCGCCAGGAACAAAAATGATGAACGTAGGCTATAAGATTTTGTAATGTAGTGCAACCGTGGCTAAACTGCTGTTTCTCAATGAAAAAAAAAACATTAGGCTATGAGAACGATCATCGCAAGCAGCACTGCTTCCCCGTCATCTGCGGAGTGGGAAAGGGCTTTTTGAATGTGAGACAATTTAACTAAGATGGACAACTGCGCGCTCACTGGCCTTATTGTTTGCTAAGTGTGTGCGCAGGATTTCTTTTTTCCCCCCCGCAGAAACCAAATAAATCGGTTTGGGGGAATTTCCAGATATAAGCCTACTTGCACCCTAACCCACCCTATGCCAGTAATGAAATTGGCTTGCATGCTCAGTCCACAATGTGCCCTACACAGCGAGCGGCTTGGCTTGTTGGTGTTATAAGTTATAGCCTAATTCGAACCCGGGGACAAAACAACCCAAAGATAGGCCTACCATCATTGATAATAATTTATTTAAAACACATTTACAACGTTAACAAAAATAGTGCTTAACAAAGAAGTTAACAACAATCAATGTCGTCCGTTTCTCCCACCTAAACTCTGCGCAATATTTTTTTTTTTAACGACAAGGAGCGCTCCGAGCAAGTGAACATATAGTAATAATATCCTACAATTTTAAAAAATCACAAACCTTTATACACAACAGTCTTAAAAATTGAAGCACTTATAAAACGAAAAACAAGCTGGCTTCTAACATTCTTAAAACAAAAAACAGCGAAAAAAACAAACAAAACAAATGACTGCCAATTTACTTGTCATATTAGTGCATTTGCCACCGTCGCGCTCACAAGTTATTCGCCAAAAAGACCAGATAGTCTACGTTGGAGGAGGTGCCAAGGCTGATCTCTTTTTGTTTACAATGTTGCCAGCGGAGGAAAAGACGCGCTCCGAGCGCACTGAAGAACCGGGGGGAGTGTTTTTTCACATTCGAATATTAATTTTCACGTTCGAATTCGCGTTTTTGGATGCATTTCGAACGAATATTCGAATCTCGAATATTCGTTGACAGCCCTAACACACACACAGACACACACACACACACAGACACCAAGAACAGAGCTGCCTGGTGTCCGTCCGTAGCACATGCTGTGAGTCGCAGCTCTTTCCACCGGACTGCTGCTGCTCTTAAAGGGAAGTAAATGTTTGGAATAGCCTCCAACCAAAGGGAGTGTCCTGCAAACTCCCTGACTGATCTGAGGTCACGCGGAAGCTGGTCCGGTGAGGTTCACCTGCAGCCTATTGTCGGCACAAATACTCACTGCTGCGTTACTGTCAATCAAATTTGATTTGTTCAGTCCTTAATCACAGGCCAAGTCTCCAAGGCTTCATAGGTCGTATATATATGCCCCCCCCCCCCCGACCCCCGACCCTAGCCCCCCAAAGGGCAAGAAAAAACTTAATTAGCGAGGTAGAAATCTTGAGAAGGAACGCAGAGTGGTGGATCCCACCTTCCAGGCATGATCAGGAGTGCAATGGGTGCCATGATTGACGTACACACATACATACCTCCATATATATATATACAGGCAAAACATTTTAGACCAGTGATGGGGGGGCTAGCCGGTCCCGACAACAGCGTCGTTTTGGCCCCCCTAGGTTCCCCCCCTCGCTGACTCCGCCCTCCTCCTTCTCCCCCCCCCCCCCCCCCTTCTAACAGGAGATCCCTCCGTTTGAGACCAAGGGGGTGATGCGGGCCAGCTTTTCCTCGCGAGAGGCCGACAACCACACTGCCTTCATCAGGATCAAGACCAACGCCTCGGACCCCGACCAGTTCATCATCCTGCCCGTGGAGGTGGAGGTCACCGCCGGTACGACCCCCCCCCCCATGTCCCAGACCCCCCCCCCCCCCTGTGTCCTAGTTCCCTGGGGGTCGCCAGCCTCTCCGGAGGGGTTGAGGGCTTACGGGTTTAGGGGGAGGCTCTGATTGGTCGAGGAAGATGGGTTGAGGGCCGTACGATTGTGTTGTAGTGGTGGTGGACATGAAGTCTTTCTGTCTGTCTGTCTGTCTGTCTCTGCCTCCCTCTCTTTCTCTCTCTCTCTCTCTCTCCCTCTCTCTCTCTCTCTCCCTGTCTCTCCCTGTCTATCTGTCTGTCTGTCTGTCTGTCTGTCTGTCTGTCTGTCTGTCTGTCTGTCTGTCTGTCTGTCTGTCTGTCTCTGTCTCTGTCTGTCTGTCTGTCTGTCTGTCTGTCTGTCTGTCTGTCTGTCTGTCTCTGTCTGTCTCTCTGTCTCTCTCTCTCTCTCTCTCTCTCTCTCTCTCTCTCTCTCTCTCTCTCTCTCTCTCTCTCTCTCTCTCTCTCTGTCTCTTTGTGAGTCTGTTTATGTGGAGTTTGAGGTCCTTCTCATCACAAGTGACGAATCTGGCTGTTGTGATCTCTGCTGTGATTGGTCCTGACTTTGCTTGTGTCTGGTTGGTCCACAGCTCCTGGGATATACTCCTCCATAGAAATGTTAGACTTCGGTACTCTCCGCTCACAAGGTAACGCAGCCTTCCCTCAGACATGTCAATCTAAACCTGCCATAACAGCTCAGGATGTATTGCGGTTTGATGTTTGTGTACCAGGTTGTAGAGGTGTGTGTGTGTGCCAGGGTGTAGCGTTGTGTGTTGGGAAGAGATAAACACACAATCAATGTGTTTTCTTTCATGTTCAGTGATGATGATGACGATGTGCGTGTTTGACGTCTTTACTCTCACTCTGATCGTCGCCATCTACAGATGAAGTGATGATGTGTGTGTGTTTGACGTCTTGACTCTCACTCTGAACGCCCTCTACAGATAAAGCGAAACAGTTGAATTTACACCTGCTCAACTCAGGCTCAAAAGACGTGCAGATTACGGTGAGTGGTCCGACTAACAACACAACGTTGCTTGGTACTGAACTGTTCTCTCTCGCTCTCTCTCTGCCTCCATCCAGCCGGAGACATTTGAACTCAAAGTCGCCTACTAACTAGGATGGGTTAAATCTTAGACATTGCCACTTTAACAATATAGAATACATTAAACCATTCATAGTCTTCACTATAAGCCTGTAGTGAGTGTCTCCGGCTAGTCGTCCTTTTCTATTAGTAGAGTGAAAGATAGATTAAAACGCGACGGTGGTGGTAAAGGTTAAACCTTGCTGTTGTCTTGTTCTGCATCCTAATCCCGAACTCTTCTGTTCCGATCGCTGCCAGAGTATCAGAGCCAGTCCGGCCAACGAGGCCGTGACGATAGACTTCAAGGCAATCACGCTGAAAGCCGGGGAAAATAAATATACCAAAGTCGCAAGTATTAGTTTTGATGGTACGTTGAAAAACGGGAACTCCTTGATACACTGTGTGTGTGTGTGTGTGTGTGTTTTTTTTTCTGTGTGAGTGTGTCTCTGGATGTGTGTGACTGTGTGTGTGTCCCTATGTGCATGTGTGTTTAGCAAGGTACACTGTTAGCTAAGCTACACTCTTAGCATAGGTCGGCATTGTCGGCATTGTTGTTGTTAGAATTGCTTGCATTGTTGTTCTTAGCATTGCTGGGATGGTGTTAGCATGCTTTGTGTTTGTGTGTTTCTCCTCCCAGCCTCCAAGGTCCAGAAGGCGTCGCAGTCGTTGGGAAAAATTACCGTCAAAGCAAAAGAGAAGAGCTACTCAAAGCTGGAGATACCGTACCAGGCTGAGGTCCTAGACGGGTATGTGTGTGTGTGTGTGTGTGTGTGTGTGTGTGTGTGTGTGTGTGTGTGTGTGTGTGTGTGTGTGTGTGTGTGTGTGTGTGTGTGTGTGTGTGTGTGTGTGTGTGTGTGTGTGTGTGTGTGTGTGTGTGGAGGGGGCGTTGCTAGGTTATTTGTTTATGTTATATGTTCGGGCTTGCGGAGTGAGAAACCGTTAAGTTAGTTAGTAACCGTGGAGTTACCGTTATTACTATACCTACCTGCCGTTTGTGTTTACTGTTACTACCGGTATTCCTACCGTTCGGAATTGCATACAGCGAGAACATGAGAACATTATAATATATAATATCACGGCCAAAAGCTGTGTGAGCCTCCGGAATATTAAGAATCATTACTACTGCGTCGGGATCTCCGCGTCTCTGGTTCTTCCCCTTCCTCATCAATCTTAAGCACAGAATTGAATCGCGACAAGTCCGCAATAATTTTGGGACAATTGTTGTACTGCCTTTATCGGAATAAAAAATAATAAATGTCGAGACAGCCTCGCTGCATGCAGCCTCGTTGCATCGCTGCATGCATTTTTGAGCACTCTTCATATTGCATCTTGTGGTGATGCTGCAAGTGATAGAAGAGGTTGGTCGTACTCAACCCTTTAGTTGCGACAGATTTGTAGCACTCTCTACAAAATACCAGATTCTGTAATTCGGGCCGGGTTAGAGTTATGAAATAGCAGGGGGCCGGAGTGGTTTGAAACTGCTGTCATTTGGAACAAATGTGCTGTACTTTCCACGCAAATGAAACTATATCGATGTTGACGATAGCGTGTCTTTCCATGTCTCATTTGAAAAAATATTGATATATTTAAAATATCGATATATCGACCAACCCTATTTAGGGTTGGACACCGAAACCCGGTTCCTCATAACGGTTCCTGACTTTTTAACGCCCCCTGCCCCGCCCCCATGAGGTGCGGCGTCAAATTGCGTTAGTGCTGGGCGGTATACCGGTTCACTTTAACGGTGTGTATTTTCGTTAGGATATGATTTTTTTAATATACCGCCATAACGGTGTATTTGATCACACAACGTTCAGAAGGCAGCGCTGCGCGACACTGTTTCAGACGGGACCCTTTTCTATGCTGCGCTAAACACGCATGGTACGACTATGACTGCCACTTTCTTCATAGGTCCATGACTGCGAGGCCAACCGGTAAAAGAGTGTGTCAGCGCGCTGCGGCATCACTTACTTGATGTTGTTTAGATTGAAGATCGGCAGGTTGTAGTGTGTGTGTGCGTGTGTGTGTGTGTGTGTGCGTGTGCGTCTGTGTGTGTTGCGAGCAAATGCAATTTCAAAGTTACAAACAAACTCAAAGTCGATGCATGCATCCGAAACTACCTGTTCAAAACCAAATAAACAAATCAAAAACAGAGTTGCTTATTCGCTTCAAATACTTTATTTTATTTTCAAAACTTGGGAATTAATACGGCGCGGTACCGAGCGGTTGAAGACAATGTTGGTGTCTCCTGTAGCTGCTTTGCGTCCCTGCGTTATATTACTTTAATGACAATTGCCAGTAATGTTGCGCCATGCGCGAAAGTGTAAACGCGAGCAGCATAGCTGCGTGCCTGCCTGCTTTCAGCGAGTAATTAATGTTATTTGTAATTATTTATATTTTTTAAAAAGATATTTATCAGTCACTCACAGCACTCACAGCAGCCTTTCCTCTTCGGTTAAGTCGAGTAATTTAATGCCAACCGTAAATCTTGCATATAAAGTAGGCTAGCAAACACCGTTGCTATTCAACTCAAGTGTCCACTGACTTTCTGCTTAATGTGAAACTCATAACAAGTCGTGCATGTATGCAAGTGTGTGCGGTTTCGTTTCTTTAAGTACCGGTTCGAGAACCGTTTTAGCACCGGAACCGTTTGAAAAGTACTGAGTAGGCACCGGTATCAGATAAAACCCAAATGATACCTAACCCTAACCCTATTGTGTGTGTGTGTGGAGGGGAACTTTTTTCGTAAAAAGCTTAAAATTTGCGTGCAAAACCTACAGACTGATAAACAGCGCAATAACATTAAGGAGAAATAAAACAAAGATATGAGTCATGTGATTCATGATTCGTGGTTATCACCAACGGGGCAATTTCTTCTCTTTATCTCTAGTGGTTTATTAGTCAGAAGTGGTTTTACTGATAATTTGAGAAATGGTTCTTCCTTTCTCTTTGGCGTTTGTGTGTGTGTATGTGTGGATCCCTGTGCGTGTCTGTTCCTGTTTGTGTATCTTTGTATGTCCCTATGTGTGTGTGCGCGTGTGTCTTTCTCTCTCGCGCTCTCTCTCTCTTCTCTCTCTGTCTCGCCCTCTCTCTCTGTCTCTCTCTCTCTCGCTCTCTCTCTCTCTCGCTCGCTCGCTCGTCGCGCTCTCTCTCTCGCTCTCGCGCCCTCTTTGTCTCTCTCGCTCTCTCTATCTCTCTGCTCTCCTCGCTCTCTCGCTTTTTCTTCTCTCCTTCTGTCTCTTCTTAACTTTTGCTCTCTGTTCTCTTTTGCTCTCCACGCGTCCCCTCCCTCACCCTCCATACCACCTACTCCTCCACTCTCCCCCATACCCCACCGCTCTCTCCCTTCTCTCAGGTACCTGGCTTTGACCAGACCGTCATACCGTCAGCCCTGTTCCACATCCGTGAGACAGGAGGCCGCGTGAGCGCCAGGTGCTCGCGTTGAAACCCATTCACCCTCTACCAACACCTTCCACTTCGCCATCTCGTCTGTGCACACCAACGTAGCCCTGCCGACGACGCCTATTGATGCCAATGTTCAAGGTAAACACCACCGCCTGCACCATCTACCCCACACTCACCCACAACTCCACACCACTAACACCACCACCTCCTCTCTCTAAAGCCACCAGCACACCTACACTTTCACAACTACCACCACGGTGGGCGCTATCGCGAGCCGCAATTGGAGTAAGTCGTTCGCACTTTGTGAGCTTCCTCCAGAATCTTCAATTACAAAGATATATTATTTGAATCTACGCTCGTACACAAAATACAAACTTAAATGTCGGTAACTGTATAATCAACACCTACACCCGCAGCAATATCAGTGAAGAAGAACCGACGCTCAATGGCAAGCAAAAATCTCTCCGGAAAATACTATACTTACGAAGCAAGGGCCAACACCAAGGCTCCGAACCTCTCTCGGCTAAAAAGTCCAGATAAACCCGCCTTGACCCCACCTGTACCTGAGAGTAAATACAAAGCATGAAATACCGCAACAATCAAAGCTGACATCTCCTTTCCTCATTGAGAAAAGAGATTATCGTCAAGTTATCAAGAGAAGAATTGAAGATGCGCTGGGCGAATGAATTTTGAATCGCTGAAGAAAGAAAATGATTGATGGAAAACTGAGATAGCTAAAAAACAGCAGCTATCCGCACAGAGGCTTGAGCAGGCGCAAGCTAATGTGAAGGCCGTCAAGGATGGATTGTCAGCGTTGGTCCGGATTGAAGGGTTGTATCCGGTGCAAACCTACGTATCGACCTCAGGAAGCAAGTCGAAGATTTAAAAGAAAAATGTGAGGACATGGAGGCCGGATGAGGAGGAGGGGAAAACATTCGCATCCATCTACTGGGTAGTGACTGAAGAACCGGGGTTCGTAGCTCTCCCAACCGCGGTCTCCAAACCTTCTCAACAGAGGTGTTACACCTGGACAGAGAGGTACTAATCCAACGCTCACCCGCAGCCGACACAAAGGCAGACCCGGAGACCAAGCCCGTGTAATTAATTGCGAAGCTACACAACGAGGGAGAATGCCTTGGATATTCTAAGAAAGCCCAGAGACGAGGCGGCCCAACTCAACGATACAAGGGAAACCCGATCGCTATATTCCCGGACTACACCGCGAATGTCGCCAGACCCGGGCAGCGTTTTACACCCGCCAGGAAGATGCTTTCAGGGGAAACCTGTGGTCCGCTATCGGTCCTTGCTGTATCCGGCCAGGTCTCCGCATCACACCACAATACAACGATTGAGCGTGCTGAGTTCGCGCGGATGCTACTAAGGCAATGGACTAATATAAAGAAACACATCCTTCCAGGCTGATGGACCGGGAGCACTAAAGCGACAGTATCCCTTACCTGTCATCAGGTTTGAGAAGAAAAAAAAAGAGTCCTGGATACGCTAATATCCGCGACCTTTATGGCAATATGAATATGCGATCTATTAATCCTCAGCTGTTTGAATGAGGATTGTCAACCTGCACATTGTGTGTAGAGTAATCGAATAAGTGAGAGATTAATCAGCAACTCAAAAAGTACATGGCTGCCCTGCCGGTTTTGGCTACAAAGTAATTAACTTCAGTTACATTTGAAATTTAAGTTTATTGAAGTTCAAGATGTCTTTAATTTTAATATGAGTGTTCTGGGCAGTGATGTGCACATCTAACTGACTGAATAGCCTATAGTTTTTGGCTCTGCCCAAACCAAAGCGAACTCTGACTGTTCGCACAGCTGCAAGTTCGAGATGCAGCCTGAAACTGTGCCCCACAGGACCAACCGGTGACACTTATGTCAAGCCGTGTTCTCGGCTATTGTAGTTTCTATGTTCAGCTCTGTTTGTGTTGATTCCCATGTCCCCAGGGATCTAACAGAAGAGCAACAAGTGAACTTTTCCAATCCACGATACCTTTCAGGATAAGAATAATTTGTTAAAGTTTGAAATTGCTACAAAACGTATAATGCTGTATCTTTAGTAATTCTTAGAATATCTTTCATGTAGCCTCAGTCCTTTACTTGTTCACCCGCTTTATGTATTTTGCTTGATTTTATTTTCTACAACCTTTTTTTATTCAGTGTATTTTATATTGTTTTACTCTTTCTTTTAATTTCAAATACTTTGACCCTGCTTTTGAGAATATGGGGATTCTCTTAAGTAATAAGTTACATGTTAAAGGTCCCTCCAACAGCCCAATCAAGAGAAAGAAAATTATTAACAGTTAAAAGAAGAATAGTTGCAGATTGCATTCCTGCAAGAACTCACTTTCAGAATAAGGAACACGAAAAATTAAAGAAGTCGCTGGGCAGATAAGGGGTATTTTAACTCCAATTCACA